>QKQZ01038816.1:0-17738 GCA_003595255.1 Solenopsis fugax
CGTCGGCCGGCATCGGCCGCACTCGGTCGCGCTCGCAAAATACGCGCGTACTTGTCAAACAGAGAGCCTGGGCTACTAAGGCGGGCTACGCCGTTGAAACGCGCGCTCGCGCACGCTCGGCGCACCGTCATGGCCTTCACCGAGCTCTGCTACTCGAGCTCCACTCGATTCCATCGCTCGGCACAGCCGCGACCTTCAAAATTCACTCGTCCGAAATTCACGGAGACTCGAGCCGATGATTCATCTTGGAATATAATATTCTACCATGAAAATTGACGTCGCGTCTATGCGCCTCGTGTCAATGGAAACGCGGCAATCGGTAGGTACGTTTCTCTTCCGCAACTTTCTCTCCGTGACTTGAAAAATTAAATTGTTTTTGAAGAACACTCATAAAATTACAGAAAATTTAAAAATTGATATCTACGTGGCAGTATTATCGAAAATCTTAGCGCGCAATTTTGTATTTAATTTGTTAAAATTTAACGCATTTTGATTTTAACGCGTTTATTTTTAATTGTGTTCTTCATCTTCGTTCGCGTCGGACTCGATTAGGTTCGACAAAGCTCTCACATGCGAATATATCGGCGTCCGAGGGAAAAAGCAGTAAGGGTAATACGCAAGGAGCGACGCGGCTCGAACGAGGGGACGTCACGTGACCGCCGGCAAGCATCGAGCATCGAAAACCGCGACTAGTTTGAACGCGACTTAACGCTCGACGTTAACATTTCGCGCGTTAACGTTGATTTCCATCAAAAAGGGGACGAAGATCAGTAATATTAAGAAGAAGACGAAGAAGAACGTCGATTCCGTACGACGGACGTTGTTTTTATTCAAGAGTTATTGCCATCCAATAAGTTGCAGACTTGAATATCGATTTTTGAAACTTTCTTGGACAAAATCAACGCACACGGGACGAAAAAGCAAAAAGTTGAGCGATAAATTTGCGCTCATCGAGCGTGATCTGAAATTTGTTTATTAAGATCGCGGCTGATATCGTGATTATCGTAATAATACGTAAAAATATCCGCTTATTCTCACCTTTCGCATGTGCAATTACGAAAGTAACTTCTAACACGCACAACCGTACTTCACGCAACGTTCGGGGAGCACTGAGACCAATTACGCCATGCTTCGTGCATGGTTCATTAAGTTACTTTCGTACGTGCTCTATTAAGAGGTTAACGTACGAAAAGTACTAAGAGAATAATCGCTCTGGAAAAAAAATGCGTCGCGAGATAGCAAAGATCGCGTGTCTACCGATCTGTGTACCAATTTACTTGCGCGGACGATAGCGCGAGCGCGCGCATCTATTTGCTTATCTATATTTCACTGCGCCTTCCTCTGCATCTCCATTGGAATTAAGCCAGTATCCTCTTACTCAGGCTCAGGCCTTTACGGAAGATTTACCGGCGATTCGTTTACTCTTTAGCGCATTCCCAGGTTGTCGGTTCATTATTTCCGCCCGCCGAAGCTATCGCACGGGAATAAAGATCGTTTTCGCGGCGGCTCTAATTGCTTCCGGTATATTCTATCAAACGGAGTGTACACACACTCCGCTGTGCGTTACTCAAACGGTAATTAAGATCGCTGTAACACATCGTCGCTTTTGTCGACGCCGCACCGACTCCGGGGCATTTGCTTCTCTCGAGGGCAAAAGGCATTAAAACGGCCGAAGAACCGCGAGTCGTCGATAGATCGATTTCTTGTATGTATACGGCATGTATTTCCGTATAAGCATATAGGACTTCTCGAACTGAATACGTATGTACAACGGAACATCTGCGCCCATCCAGCGGCATGTAATATTTAAAGCACGGTTGATACGCTTTATGACACGCGGAACGAGATTAAACTTCGTGATTTTAATTATACATTTAAATGGAACGTTCTCGTCGAGATATGGTTCAGCTAATGACGAATAGCACCCAAGTAAAACCGTGTAAAGGAAGATATTATATTTCGGGACAGGAGAGGATATTTATGGCAGAGAAATATTTAGGACATGTCTTTTGTAGACATACTTAAGGAAAATTGAAGCAAGACAGTTTTTCCTTCATACGCTGCATATGATAAACAGAAGCGAGTATGAATTGTACTATCGCTAGAACCGGAAATCGTTTTTATTTTCGATAGGATCAGTTCTATATCTTCTGCGCGATTAGATGCTTTTCCTCCAATTTAAGAATGTTTTGGCTATACCATATGAGCTAAAAGTTATCGAAATTTAAAAATTGAAGGCTTCTTAGGTTTATTTTTTTTTTTTCCTAATCAACAACGAAAAATTTGATTTTTGATTAAGTAGATCTAGATAAATTTTTATTGAATATTTATTAGAATTTTATTAATTTATTAGAATTAGTATATGTAAATATTTTTATTTATTTCGTAATTCTACTTCCTCATCAAATTTTAAATTTGTACAAAACGCGATTTTGCATAAGAATCAAGAGTAACCAAAATTTAAATCATTTTTACCAAGAAGAGAATTGTGCTCGAATTTTACACAGATATTCAAACGTAATAATAGAACAATCTATAAAATTTTTATATTTTTGGTAATGTTTTGAGACACGACACGTACATCCTTAATGCATATCACATCGTAGATTTTCTTTATAACATATATGCATAATGTAAATTCCATTTAAAATTAACGTCTAGGATTGTAATTTGCATTATAATATAGTGCACAATTATTGTATGCATCTGTTGAAATAACGCAGTACATTCGTATCGCAAATTAAAATCTGTTCTAATTTCAACTTGCTCTGTCTGAAAACAAGATATCCATTGGTTCGTTGATATTCTTGTGTTACATTTCTGAAGTAGAATTTTTCTTAAATCGCTGGTAATAGAACTATTAATGATGCTGGCACTTTTGTCAATAGTCGTTACTTATTGAAAAGAATTAGTTTAAAACGAAAAACAGATACGACGCAACTTTTTCTAAGTATTGGAAATTATTTATATTTTGACTTTTTGCTGCGTAGAATATACACGAAATTTAACCAAAATCAATATTCGACATTTCTTTTCGAACACTTATTCTTTTTCTGAATACACTTCTATAAATGTAATTAATAATGTGAGTTGGATACAATCAGAGATTTTTAAAATCCTTGATTCTGTTAAATTATGTAACAATTCAGCGAAACGCTATTAGTTGTTTTGAAAAGATTTAAGAAAAGCAATTCGATGAGGCTATTTTTTTGCTAGAATATTTGCAACGTACTTATCACAAAAACTGCCGTGTTTTTTTTTTCATTTTCGTGAGAAAAACGTTGATTCTAAATAAAAAACGTTTTTCTTATTTTCCAAAAAGTTGATCCAGTCTTTGTCTCTGCGAATAAGAAAAGATTCTTATTCCTCCCTCGAGTCTCCGTGAAAATTTGATTTTACGAAAGAAAGCCTCCGTTTCTGCGAGTGAGAAAAACCCGTCCCCGTTTTTTCCGCCTCGCGTTCTCCGAAAACACTGTTCCGTGTGTGAAATTGCGCGCTTTTAACTGCGAGCGATTCGTTTATCGGGTCGCGCGCCGGTCGGTCGGCCGGCCAGAAAATCACCACCTGCCGCGGTTGCCGAGCTAAATATCGGACCGGCGCGTGTCGTCGCGCCGAATCGCGGTGCGAGAGAACAGGCATCTGGCTCGAGGGCGCGTCGTCTACGAGCGCGACTCCGAGGCTCGTTACCAGAGCGAGCGTCTCACGGGCGAGCGAACGAGCGAGCGAGCGAGCGAACGAGCGAGTTAGCGAGCTCGCTTATCTCTCCATCATTCCGCTCGAAATACTCGAGCGGGTGTGGTACCACCGGTCGTACTCGTTGGGATCGGTCAGCTAGCCGGTTGTAACGGAGCTATAAGATCTGCTGTTCCGTTTCGTTGCTTTGCATCGCGCACCTCTCTTCCGAGACTGCACCGTCCTGACTTGCTAGAACTTTGCATAGAAATATCATCCTCTCCGACGATTTCGATCTTTTTCATCCGTACAAGTTCAAAAGTCATTATAACCGAGAAGTTATTAGCATCGTGCATAATTAACGCCCGTGATGAATTGGGTGTAAAAAAAAAAAATGAAATGTAAGATAAGAAGGGGCTTCGGGTCTTAATTTCAAGTTATCGCGTTGGAAATTTAAAAGCTGAAGAAAGTGAGAATTTAGAATCGATCCTCGGGTTGCGTGAACATTTAAACGGAGATTATAAAGTCATTTAACATTAGAAATTAATAAACGGATAACGGAAGTTTATTGCTTAAACAGCTTGAGAAGCATGCTTAATATAAAGTGAGCTTGAGACTTGGCTGTTAAAGATATTCGCCATTGAACGTTTCACAGCTGCGAATAAAGTGAGAATCGCGAATCGATATCTTTACAACAATTTGAATCGAACTGTTACCGATGCAAAGTGTTATTCCACAACGAATGGATATCGTGTTTCGCTTCAAATTATACCGAAAAAAATTAACTTTTCTCGTTCATTTATCTCGCTGAGGTTTGCTCACGCAAATTTCACGAGACACGCCGTATTTTCCCACCGGACAAGTGTGCGATCCTAGAAGGATAACGCGTTATACGCTCAGAATTGTCGGTCCATTCGCGAAGCGTGCGAGCGAGCGAGAAAGAAAGAGAGAGGGAGAAGAAGAAAAAGAGGAAGACAGAGAAAGAGAGGAAGAAAAAGAGAAAGAGAGGAAGAAAAGAGAGAGAGAGAGAGAGAGGCCGAGAAGGATGGAGAGAGAGGCTGATAATACATATTAATACAGTCGTATGTGCGGGCGCGCTCGCGAGCATCGAAACCGGGACCGGTTCGGGTTTTATGACGATGTCGAACGTTGTGCGAGAACCGGCAACGATGCGATTTATACATTCGCGGAGCGATCCGTTTTCGAATCCGCCCACGTGGTCGGGGCATTACGCTCTCTCGGCGTCGCGAACCGTTGTACTCGCACTTTTTATTGTATCGCTTCATTGTATTTCATTACCTCCTCCCCATTCTCTTCTCTCTCTGTCTCTCTTTTTCTCTTTTCCTCCCTCCCGCCTATCGACCTCCCTGGCCGATTTTGAATTTATTGCGCCTAAGCGCCGACTCCACGCGATGTATTATTCGTTCGTTCATTATGTTCCGATTTCATTACGCGGCGTGCGCGTATGCGTGCGTACGCAGCGCAGCGCAACGCAACACACGTCATCGCGTCTCGGTCGATTTTTAATTTGGAATTTATTATATTCTAGGAGAGAGAGATCCATAGAGAGTCCCTGGGGCGCCCGGCCATTATTCGGTCATTTTCATTGTGTCGCCGCTTATATTACTACGCGGCCATTATTCCCGGCGTTTTCAACTCGAGATATTTTATGCGACCCGTTATATACCCGCGACACCTGGCGATTCCGACTTTTTCACGCGGCGCACGCCCGTATTTAAAACCCTTAATGTGATATAGCGCGAGATTGCGACCCTAGCCGCAATTAGTCATCAGATCCGTTGTTATTTCAATTTGAACAGAAGCGTTCGCTCGTGTTACTGTCTTTAGCTTGCCACCTTACTCCTTCCCCGACAGAAGCCAATTTCTTTAAGCACAAGGGTGATTGGAGTGATTGCAACATTGGAGTAATTAAACGCAAACATTCTGATTATTTGTTAAATAAGTAATTACAGCTTTTTGACACTATCATATAACTATTGCTACGTTCATCATAAAAAAGATATGTTAGATTCTTATTTTGCATATGTACGTACGAATAATAACACTTTTCTAGTCTCAAAGAGCGTACACAGAAAAAAATGACTATCAAATCAACAATTCATTGTTTCATAAATAAGCAAGAATATAAAATCTTCTTGGAAGAATTTGATAATCTTGATCAGACATAATTTGCTTATAAGAAGAAACAAAATTTCTTTATGTTAGCAAATTATGTCTCTTTGACTTTATAAATATTTCCAAGGAGATTTTATATTCTTGCTTATATATGAAACAATGAATTGTTGATTTGATACTAATTTTTTTTCTGTGTATATACATTCTTCCACTTTTTATACACAGTAAAAAATTGTGTGTACATATAGGTCGACATGTTAAAATTTTCTTGTGTTACCACGTTTTGATTACTACTTCAATGTAAAATTAACATGCCACTGATATGTTGTTATTTTTATAACATTTTCATGTGTTACATTTATGTTCAACTTTATAAATTAACACTTGTGTATGTCTCTTAGAAATGGAATATTATTTTGAGTACTTTTACACAATTATTTCAAATAATCAACATGTCTCAAAGTTAATTTAACATGATTACGAACGAAAATGTTCTATTAACATTTCCGTTGAGTTAAATGTTACGAACGAAAATGTTCTATTAACATTTCTTATGAATAAAAATAAATGTTAAGTAATGTGTCAATTACTTTACATTTTTAATTTGTCAATAAGTAACACAATGAATAAGAGTTATTTTAACTTAAAATTTAGAGTGGACTTTCTGGGACATGCAAAAATGTTAAAAATTTTTTACTGTGTAGTTTTGAGAACAAGCAGGAAACCGGTCGCGTAGCTCTTTTTAATCCGATGACGTATCGGGGAAAAGTGTGCAGGCCCATTAGTAATTACGATTCTTTCTAACGCATTCGCGCGTTACAAACGCGAGGCTGTAACAGGCCGCGCACTTAAGGAGAAATTTACTCTGTCCGCAATATATTCAACTGAAACCGGAATCGCCTAAGTTTCCACCGATACGGATCGGTGAGTCAGATCGGTTTCCCGCGCGCGATCTCGGCGGCATATGTCGAACGATTATATCGTACTTGGCGTGATCGGCCGCGATGTGACACCGGCTGGATACACGCTTGGGGACCGGTTCGCGCTTTACGAGCACACCGTGGCTACGACCGCCACGTAGCGATGGGCGTGTATTCGAATACTTCTTTTCAAAGTTTTCAAACAATTCGATCATGTAAAGTTTCGAATATCAGCCGGAGATTCTTGAAAGTCCTGAAAAACCTCCAAGACTTTGTTCCGAGACTTTGCTCAAAAGTCGCAAATATTTAAAAAGAAAATCGTTCTCTGAAGATATTCAGAAACATATAAACTCTCTAAATCGGAATCAATATTATTGTAAAAAAAAAAGAGTGAATGATCTGATTTCAATGATGTATCAGTGATGTATACACTTCAGTGATAATGTACCAATTTCGGTCTTTCTCAATGAGAATATCCTTTTCTTAATCAGAATTATAGAAAAATAATGAATAGTCACTAATGATCACAATTATAAGTATAGTACTGCAAATCAGTAAGATTCACTGATTCAAATTTAGTGATTTATGTTTATAACTTACAAAAAAAAACTTGATGTCTGCCGATTGAGATAATGACATAAAGAGTTACGAAGAAAATATACAATTTTCAAAATATTTAGAATTTTTAATGTGCTTGAGATTTTTAAAACCTTTTTGTCTTGCGTATGCGAAGTGACTTTCAAAATTTGCGTCATATAATCGAAATAATTCGATGTATCTTAAACCCATCACTAGTCACGCTCCCTTGAGAAGCGATCCAATTGATGCGTGCTTACACACCACCGAGATACATATTATCTGGATCATTTAGAAATATTACTAGAGCCCGGAAATTCGAAGATCGAATTAAAGAAATGAGAGCAAGTATGAGGTAATGGCAGTTGGCGTCGCATACGTGATCAATTCAAATGTGAAACCAAGCGAATTTGCATTAGGTAACGGGACGTTCCGATCATCAGTATTCACGTAATTATTTAAATTGCGCGCTCGTATTTCTCTCCCATCGCAATCTTCGTTGTACATTCTCAGGCAATTATTCATTTTAATCAATTATTCACTTAGAAACGACAAATATCCTACTTTTCGAAGATAAGTTTTGCTTCTGATTGTCCTTTCATTGAGAGATCTGTAAATTTGTCCTAACTCGCATTCACAAAATATACTAAAGCTTACTTTAGACAATAAATAAGACTTTCAAATAGAAAATTCTATTTAGATTTCTTTTACGTGTTATAAATTTTGTATGTGTTTTAATATATATATTTTATATGAGCTAATTATTTTTAAAAATGTAAGACTGATTAGAGAAATATTTATAATCGTATAATATAGTAAAATTAATTTTTTACAAGAAGTGGACTTATATCACATTTAACACAAACGACTCAAAACACGAACATATATTCTGATTCTTGATAAAAATTTCCATATTACATGATACATATTGCGCTTTACATGTTTCGCTTTATCTATAACTTTCCAAGAATTAAATTAAAAATAACATTGTTAAACAGTTAAATTAATTGAGTGCATAAATTTTAATGAGTTTTCAATAGATATTGTAACCAATGTTTTTTAATGTAATTGATTTCAATGTTTAATTTACATATCAGCAACTTCAGTTGAAATTCATAAGTTTGTGTCTACTAAATCACGCATGTTGTCATCATCAATATCAGAAGATCGTGGTTTGTCTTTGAGGTTGAAATTACTTCGTTTAAATTTAATGAACCAACTTTTGCAGGTTGTTTTTTAGCTATTTCGAATATTTGTCTCTCTCCAAAATTCATACATCATTATGACACGTACATGAAACATTTTCCCGCTTATTTTCATTTTTATTAAAAACACCTTAACTTACTTGAGTTTAACAAATTTCCTTTTTAAACGACAGCTGACAGTGTTGCCTTTTTAGTAACGTATAATATATTAACATATCTGTCAATAATGTAATAAGGAAATGTTGGTTATAATCTATAGAAAACCTATCAAAACTTTTACACTCATCTAATAAATATTCAATGGAAATAAAACAGGCGATCTCAATGTAAAAATTGATCGCCATAATTAATTATGAAACAAATACATTAATTTTCTTAATAATGAATGAAAATAATCATATATCTAATAATATTATAAGAATATAACTTTCAATACATACACGGAAAGAACAATTTTACTGGAATATCCAAAAATTTGGCTAGATACAGATCAGAAAATAATTTTATGTTGGACTATCAAAATAATTATGTGAAAGGTTCAATAATGATGATATTGATGCAAAAAGTTTTGACAGTCTAGCAATCAGTTTAAACATCCAATATAAATTTTTTAATAATTCAACATAATTATTTTCAGATCTGTATTTCAACAAAATTGTCCTTTCCGTGCATATATATTTGATATTTAAAGATAAGATACAATTATTAGCCTGTTCAATCATTGTTTATACATATATATAACTTCTTGGGTATGATTGGTTGTATTTTATACGTAAATCAATGAGACGCATTGATAGCATAGTGCCAGTCATCGATGACTACAATATGACATACAACGTGTTAACACTTCAAAGCCCCAAAGCGAACATTAATAATGCCCACGCAATGCGGTGAAATGGCACCTCGCACTATAATTCATTTAGCGATATATACGTAACAGAAAGAAGCTTAAGCTTACTGAATAATTGGCAACGAGATACTTTTATGAAATATAATTTCAATTAAAAAAATCCGAAAATCGAAAAATCTGCACTAAATTCATTTTTAATTATAACTGGTATCCTCGTTTAATTTCTAAGCTTATTTCTTACCTCGAGATTGTCTGGTCATTTCTGCCACTTTGTTGCACAATATATTGTATAAATCAATCGGGCCGCCGCCGCAACCTCGAGAAGCGAGAACCAGAGGAGCAAATAGGTGTTACACGTCAATGGCTTCACACGTACATATATGTATAGGCAGTCATTAAGAGACAAGGATCGCTTCGCGCTTTACTACAATGTCGGGCTATTAATGGACTTCAATAGGAGCAATCTGTACGTCCGCCGCGTGCGCAAATCGTGTCGTACCATTTTTCGCCGATTTTTCATCGTTATCTTATTATTCGTACCTTCTGTTTCGAAAATGTGTTTGATTTTTCAATTTGTGATTTCTGCTGTGAAAGAACGGATAGAGAACTATCTCTCGTTTATACATATTATTTCTAGCCCGGAGTAAATTTTCTGGTTGTGCGTAACCAATTTTTAAAATAGAATGAGGTAGGTTTAACTTTGCCATTGTCGTGTAACACTATCACGAATGAATTATTATACTATGAAATTTTTCGGATTTCGTACACGCGCGACGCACGTGGTAGTAAAAGATGCACCAAGAATTCAAGAAAAAGGACACGACATCAAGTACGTGTTCTGATAAGATGTCCCGAAACATTTGTCGTACAAGTCATTCAATACACACTTTCAGCGATAACTGACACAGCTGCGTTAGACCTAAAAGACGTTTCTTCGACACTGCCCCGGAAGCCTGCTGTGCACAAGAACATTATATGTGTATTCCACGCTTCAGAGATTGCAGCTCTGCAAAACGACCCGACTATATTTCGCGCCGCGAGACAACGTTCGTTTTATTTCCGGGAAATGAATAGCCGACGTACATTTTCATTGTCGGCAACGGTTTTCGACAAATTACTTTTAATTGCGGCCTGCCGGAATTCGTTAGCACGCTTCTATGGCGCGCACATACACACACACACACACACACACACACATACACGAAGGGAGAAAGGAAAAGGGGGAGTGAAGAGAGAGCGAGAGAGAAGAAAGATGTACATACGTATCATTGATGGCAGGTATACATAGCGCGCGCGGCAATGAGAAACAGAGAGATCAGTTCACGCTTTATAACAACGGCAGCCGAGCCATTCACGGGACTCAATAGATACAATCTGCACAATCGAGAAGCGAACACCACCGCGGCCGGTTCACGTGGTCGCCATTATTCAATCCTACGCCGGCTGTCCTTCCGTACACAGTGTAAGTCTAATCTAATAACACACCATAGGGTAGTGCATTTGCTCGGGCAAATGGGAAAACAAGAATCACCTTTGATAAATTTATTTATGATCTTGGTATGAAGCGAACATGAAAAAACTTCAGCTGCTCTTCAGACATCCTTTCAACGCACGGAAAAATAATTGCCGGGTTCCGTTCGCGTACATATTTTGTATCTGGATTAAATGAAATCGGATTGCCATTTGTGAAGTATAAATATGGTAGCAAGCAAAAGATTTCCTTAATAAATTTATGTATCTTTTTTAATCAGATTATAGATTCGTATTATCATTTTATTTAATCTTATATATCTAGATTAATCAAAATTGCAATTTATCGATTTGCAATTTATCGGGCAAATAAAACACAAATTTTCTTCGATAAATGTATTTGTAATCCTGATATAGAAGAAGCATGAAAATTACAAACACTTTTTAGGTCACCATCTTCAATAACGAATAGAAAAATAACTTTCTTCTTTCATATTATTTTATAATTATTTTTTACATATGAATTGATCAAATCCGATTTGTTTTAATTTATTCAATTCAGTCAAATTTAATATTTTTTTGTGTAGGAAGAATAAAATTGAATAATCTTGAATTTTTACCGTTTTTATCTAACTAAAAAAATGATAAAAATACCGGTATTTTTAAATTCATTGCAACAAATTCTGTGCATATCGTATTATTACTTGTATAAGTAATAATAACGTAACGATTTATTTTATAAACATGTTTAATAAAAATTTGACGTAAAGTGAATTGAAAATCGTGATACCGGAACATTTAATGTATATAATGTAAAATATTGCAATAACAAAGTACTGTATGCTATTATCAGGATACAACTATAATATAATAAAAAGTTGATATAATAAATACCCAAAAATTAAATATCTGGATGTGATAGAGTTTGCATTTTCAAAGACATTTTCAGAAAAATCATTATATTGCTGACTTTTATAAAGTGTCCATTGAATAATTTGGATAGAGCAATTTTCGCATGCGGACAATTTCCAGTGCACCGAGTGCGCCCGTGATTATATCCCTCTTCTTGATTTATTCCCTCCCATTTTTACGGTTGGAAAAAGCACGCACAGATCGCTCGTCAACGACGATACCATTTGGGGTCGAGGCGCGGGATCATGCCTATCGATTAGCTACACGGGCGTTTATACGTTTGGCATGTATATAGATTATGCGTACAATTTAATGCGGTTATCCATTATCGGGATAACGATGCGCCGTTTAACAATATACGCGTCGTGTTTCACATATACGAATGTATAGACCTGTATAATGGGGTACGGTGTTCCTCTGCGATTCTGTTTATGACGCGAGATCGTATCCGTCAGATTTGCGGGGAGCTCGGCCGGTCTCGATTATGTAAAATTCATGTTAACGTATCGCGCATCCCCTGTGATAAGTAAAATAACTGGCGAAAAAAAAATGATTTTTGGATTGCCTCGAGTTATGGCCAACGGAAAGTATTAATCGCAAAGGGCACATTAATTTAATTAAATTGGTCCGCCAGCACGTACATTTGACTTCATGCACCAGAATCCCACTAGACCGGTTAATCCACCACTTGAGGAAAGTCGCTCGAAAAACATTAATATTCAAACAGGGTGATTAATCTTACCGGCGGATAACCATCGTACGTGTCAGTATTCAACAAGGCAAGTAAGCGGTCACTAACACTAGATCCGCCCTTAATTAACATTTCTTAAGCGGTTGCGAGAAGCGGTCATGCCAACGAGCCAAGAATCAACCCTATACCGATCTCCTTTTTATTTGCAGGGGACATTTTATTTTAATAACAATTATTATATTACATTTTAAACCACAAAAAAAACTTTTTCTCGAGATGTGATAAGTTCTTTTTATAATTAAACGGTAAATCTCTTTTTACGCAACGTTTAAATCTTTACAATTTGTTGAGCTTAATTATGAAACGAGATGGGATGCTATAGTATGCTCGCAATTTTTTCTTCACTGGAGAAATATACAAGATGATCTATTTTAATAGAAATGCAAAGAGTTATCTTTGAGAGATTTCAAGATTATCATATATCGTTAGAAAACAAAAATAAATACTCTTTTCTTATCCAATAAGTAGAGCAGATTTTGCGCATTGTTTGTTATACTCGATCTAACAATATTAAAGAAGTGATAAATATTGTTAGATCGAGTATAACAAACAATGCGCAAAATCTGCTCTACTTATTGGATAAAAAAAGAGTATTTATTTTTGTTTTCTAACGGTATATGATAATCTTGAAATCTCAAAGATAACTCTTTGCATTTCTATTGAAATAGATGTGTTTGGGAAAATACATGTGAGATTAACCTTCGGTGAACTACGGGGGGTATAACATGTATCCCAGCAAGATTTAAAATCTCATAACTTTTTATTTTTTCGTTTCCTTATTTTAGAAGAATAGTTTATCCCATTTTTATTATTTTGTTTTATTTTTATACTTTAAGAGAACAAGAATCGATGTTATGATTATTGTCGTACTAAGTTACTATACCTATTTATGGTGAAGTATACACAAACAGTTTTACTCAAGTATCTAGAGAACAGTTTTGCTGAAGTATCTAAAAGTTTAGTTGGATACAGATATAAAAATAATTTAGTTAAACATCAAAATAATGTAAAGCACTCAAATTAGTTGACAGAATGTTAACACTTTTTGCAGCCTTGCTCATCATGCTTGAGCAACCTACATAATTATCTTAATAGTCCAACAAAATTATTTTCAAATCTGTATCTAGTTAAATTTTTAGATACTTCAGTAAAATTATTCTGTCCGCGTAGCATGGGTAGCACGGGGTATGAAATGCCCCACATGATTCGCCATGTTGACCTTTTCTACCTGGTTCTCAGAAAATTAAGAAACCATCTCGAGAGATTCTCAGGAAAGAACAAAGGGAAAATTTCGTCCAATCGCATCTCGGCCGGTCGGCGAGCGTACGTCGCCTGGCACGATCGTCGACGTCCGCATCCGCATTCTTCTTAGTTTCGCGTTTCGGGGACGTGTACTTATCGATTAGCCCTGCCGCGTCTCTCTTTCCGCGATTGTACCGCTCTTGTAACCCCGGTGTCGCATTGGTGGACGCGCGGCCGGCACAGAAATGTGCCGCCCGCCGGTATGCGAGGCACGGTAATTGCGTGGAAGCTGAAAACGACTCCCGCGTTCGTACGAGTNAGCTGAAAACGACTCCCGCGTTCGTACGAGTGCTTCAAGGAGGACGGACGGCCGTTAAAGGGGCTCGAAGGGATGGACACCCGAGCCTCTCTCCTCATTCCCCCCCTCCTTCTCACCCTTCTCTTTCGTTGCTAACCATGCTGCCGCCCTACAACGTGCCGATTTTCCGCAAGCCGGGACGAACCTAAAAATATTTCATGACCCGGCGAGCCGTATTTCTTTACGCCAATAACTTCCTTCCTATCGGAGTTCGAGGCACCTCGTCTATTCTAGGAATGATTGAAAATAAATCGCTTTAATAAGATGAGAGTTTCCGTGATAGGTCGCGACGAATCGTTTCTCTCCGGATCGGCTGCGTTACATTAAATCGTTATACGCGAATACTTTTATTCGCGAGAAAAGAATGATAAGCGAGCATTTTTGTTTAATAATATGCCGTTCTTTCCGGTATACGTTTTAGCAAATTACGCTCTAGGAGCTTGAAGCTTGAGGTATCTTTCGTATCTCTTCGGAGAGAAAATTCCGCGAGATCGGTACTTGGTATTTACAATAAAAAAAAAAAAAGTTGCACCTTTCTCACAATATAAATTTAAGAAAATAAAAAAAAATCCTTCTCTTAACTTGTAGCGTTAGCAGAAATTTTCCTCACAATTTTAAGAACTAGCATCGAGAAATCTCGTAAAAAGTAAATCGAAAAAATTGTGCTAAAGCTTGTATATCTTTTATTTATTGACATGTTTATGATGAGGCTTAGCCTCTCCCCGAGCACCGACGTCACCGCCGCCCACCCTTCCGCCCTAAATCCGTCTATGATTTATAGCATTTTTCAGTTGTTTTATACAGTTGGGCATATCGTTACTCCGGTTTACACGCTTCGTTTACCGACGCGCGACAATGTAAAACCGCAGAAACGGCTCGTCGCTGATTAAAGTTTACGCGCCGGTTTATACGTGTATTTATTTATGTCACGCAGCTGAACGTCGCACGCTGAATGAATTATTAGCGACAAGTTGGCCGCGCCGCGAACAGTTAGCGGCGTCGGTGGTTCATAGCACGGTAAATGTGGGAAATGTTCACACCATTCAAACTTTCATATCTCTTTCTCTCTCTCTCCCCCTCTTTCATTCGCCGTATTGCCGCTATACACATATCCAAGGCGAAGCCATCATAAAATATGCCGTGGAAAATCAAGTGCTGCATAGTGTGTATTCCTGCAGCCAACGAGCGAGAAACCAAGTGCGGAGAACTGTTAACTCGTTACGTATTACCACCCTCATTCCGAACTTGGATAACATTCACTACTGGCGTTCAGTGGGTGTTTGTTAATAAGCCGAATACAATACAATGATCATATTTGTATACGTGTGAGTTTGCAGAAAATGTCAAACTCTGAAATTATGTTGTGTCATCGTTTATAAATTCGATCTAATCTATCGAATATCACATTTAGATACAATTTAAATTTCATCGTGTATTCAATTTTTTAAACTTACGTAAAGTATTTATTAAAGCATGCAAATTTTCTCAAATGTCGTTCATTTTTTAGTATTTTTCCCTTACTCGATGAAATATTAAGCGCCACACACACTCACACACAAATAATATAGTAGTAATTAATAAATATATAAAAAATATATGGGTATATAAATAAATTAATTGGATTTTATATAAATATTGTCGAGTATTACAATATCTTTCATATTTATAGAAATGTTAAAATATAATTATACTAGTTTCTCTGAGAGAATAAGAAAATTAAATAAAGAGAATTGGTTTAAATTATCAATGACGTTTAAAGTCGGAAAATCCTGGATATGTCTGGACAATCGGATCTGCATTTAGAAATATCAAATAAATTATTACTTAATTATTTGACCTATTCTTTGCCATCTTCATGTACCTTTCTTAATTAATCGCGGAGTATTATTCTCGTATTACTCCTCGAAATAAATAAAATTAAATCGTCCACGCGTTTCTTCGCTCCGGGCTCTTCGCTCGCACTTATAAAGATATCGTTCCTCCCTCATCGTTATTTGATAAACCAATTGCGATATTACAAAGAGCGACCGAGCGAGAGTCATCGACAATAGGAGGACAGAACTTGAAGGTTAATTGCTCATTTCCGACGACGAATTAGGCGAACCGTTATCGAGTGACGGAACGCGGATCGATCGCGAGATGCAGAAGTCGTTACTACGGTGTAGTGGGACGGGCGGGTGAACGGACGGAAGGGTGGCAACGACGGGAAAGAGGATAGGTGAAGGATGGGAGGCGGAGGGGCAAACAAGATCGCGCGGGTTGCACAATATCGGGGCAGCGATACACGCTAATGGCTGAAGAACTCGCGGAAACGCAATAAGGCTCGGGTATCGTGCAAGATGCTGCGGACTAATGGAACAGTAACTTCGCCACCGCCGGGCCCGACTTCCCGTCCCCTCGGGGGAACAATATACGTTTCCGTTGATCGATAATGTCCCAGGAAAGAGAAGACGGATCGTCTTATCCGCGAGAGTAGCATTCGCCATTCGTGAACGGTACGTCTCCGGATACGATAGCTTTTCGTCGCCGGGACGAGTTAGACGCGAGTACAAGGCGCCTGTTTGCTCGCTCCCTCCCAACGTGTTATCAACGATTCCATTACATTCTCATTCTCGAAATCAAATCCGGCGCCTCCCCTCCCTCCCGATACTGTTACACTCGATGCACCACCCTGTTCATTTCAGCCCGCGCGCGCATTCGAAAAGTTGGGAATAAAGCGGAGAACGCGGTGTGTCGCGAGCCTAAACTCGGCAAGATTGAGGAAACTCTGAAACCATGGAGAATCACAAACTCAGCGGAGTATACGCGGAGTATACGATAAGAGTTGGCGAATTTCGGTGCACAATTCGCGCAAGAATAAGGTAGAGGGGAAGCAAATTGTTACTAATCTGGCTAATTCGTGCAGGCGATCCTCGGTGCAACGGGAATTCCCACTTATCTATTTTTTACCCGATCTAATCGGCCGTGGCAATAATGGTAACAAGGTGTCTCAGAGGTATTATACATATTAATGTTTGATGGACTCGAGAGGACTTGGGAGGTCGGTGCACGCGCGGTGTATGAATTATTCCCAAGTGCATTACAGCGCAACCAATTACCCTCTCGCTTGAGAAAGATCCCAGCTTCCCGTGCTCCGTCCCATGCGACAATACAACCGGCTCTCCTCCGGTTTCACTTTCTCGTCTTCCACGGGGACGACAATGGCACGAAAAGTACGCGTTACGTGTCTTCCTGCGATTGTCCATCGCCGTAATCGCGGCGGCTCGCTCTTTTTCTCTCTCTCTCTCTCTCTCTCTCTCTCTCTTTCAATGATTCTATTCAAAATCCTTTCACGGCGGATGCGCCTTTCTGAAACGTCCTCGTTGGATCGGATCCCATTCGCGTGAATCGTGCCACCGCGCCACGCCACGCCGCGCTGCGACGAGGAAAGTCGCGGCGAATCTTTTTATTCATCGGGACGTCTGCGAGGAAGACTCGCAAGGGACGATGCGAGACAACCGGCGGTGGTGACTCACTTCTTTAAACTCGTTAAACTCATTACAGAGCAAACGAGCGCCTCGAGTTTCGCTCCCCTTTCCCTCGACCGTGCATGATCTCGTCGAACGACGAGGCCGGTCGGTCGGTCGGCCGGCCGGTTGGTTGGTCG
>QKQZ01038827.1:0-18954 GCA_003595255.1 Solenopsis fugax
ATTCATTTCATCACTAATCAACCAAACTTTGGTTGATTTTACAAAACATTTCTCTCAGTGAGGGGAGCGTACTTTGTAATGTCGTTTTATTAAGGTACACTTGTCCTTTGTTTATTAGAGATATCTAACCTCCATGATTTAATGTTTTTTTTTTCATTGTTTTTCTAATTACTGATGATAGTGTTTTTGAAAGAATTTTTGGCCTCTAAAAATCTGAAAAAAATTCTAGGACACTCTTTCAACATTTATAGAATATGGTTACACAATTATTTGGTAAGCGGCCGTTGTTTATCAGGCCCCGCACTTCCGCCTCGTCGAAGAAGAAGGTAACGCTCGCGGCTCGCGTGCCGCCCCGTTATTAGCATGCATCATCATTACGATTAACATTAATTGAATCAGCGCTGGGAATCCGCTCCGCGCGGTCGATACGCGGGAGATAAACGTCGTTCGTTTGGATCGTCTTTCTCGCAGGGCGCTCGGCGCTAATGCATAATTCGGCGATGCGTGTAGCGTGCGCGAATTGAAACATCCGTGACGATACGCCCGATAATCAACAGCCGGCGCCTCCGACGAGGCGTATTTTGCTATGCATCGCCCGCGGGGCGATGTCGTGAATCATCAAAATGCATTTCGAGAAACGCCTCGCGTTAGACGTTGGATTCGGGAGAAAATTGATGCACCTCGCGTGCTTCCGCGCGTATTAAAATTCATATCACGCGCGTATCGCGTTATATATCGTGAGAGTGCGAAGCCGCCGTAATGTGCCGTATGATTTACCGCCGCGTTACGTGAATATGTGTTGCGATTCGCCAACGGATGTGATCCAAATTGGAAGTGAAGCGTGCCGCCGGAGAGATGGGACTTTAATTACGATATTTTACTTTTAATGGTATTAATAAGAGCCATTGTCAGAGAGCCACTTTTCCCCTGTCGTCTATTTCTACTGCACGAATGCGACAATTTTCATTCGTTATTCATGAGAATGCGACCGATTTGGAACGTTCTGAAAAATGAAATAAGGATGTCTGCGAAGCTTTTACAAGAAATATGCAAATGCGCTCAATTATACGTTAAAGATGCATTAGGTATAACAATCGCAACGGGATTATGTTATCGTGCAAAATGTGCCAATATTATCTCGCGTTTTGCTGGCAAACGATTAACGCCCACGCCATAACGGAGATCCATCAACCAGAAAATTGATTTGCAACGTCGGCCGTAAAAACTCGATGATGAAGATGATATATGATCGCTTTGAACAAGTTATCGTGCCGTGATCCATTTCCTATCTTTACAGTCGAATTGCGGGTAATATTTCGACTTGGCGTGCAGCTGACCGAGTGTCAAAGAGAAATCAGAATTTTTCGGATGAGCCTACTGAAATTTACACGCTGCACCACCGGTTTTATGCTCTTGCAAAACCAGCTGTTGCGATAAAAGCAATTTATATATGCACCTAGGCGGATTTCTAATACGCGTCTAGTATTTTAATTAATTATATTAATCCTGCCTTGCCGCTGATAATGCAAATAGATGGCTACCGTGTTTGAAATGTTGCTATATTTTAAAGCGGAAAGCGTCTGAATTTATATGACTTAGGTATGAAATTTGCGACGGATAAAATAAAAGTAACTGTATTCTCAAAGTCGAGAATAGGGATGGAATTACGTGTCTGCGGAAATTCCGCAGGCGCTTGCGGCTCGTGTCAGAAAACGACTTACGCCCACGCGAGGATGCAGATCCATTAACCTGAGAGGGAGAACGATCGGGTCTCTATACTATTAAGTACCGTTATATTCGCGGTGTCTTCGACCCGCGAAAAATCTAGTTGAATTAACCACGCGGAGAGCCGCGGTGAATTTTAAAGGCTATGATTACTACGAGCCGGCTCAAACACGAATGGATTTTTCAATTCGTCTCCCTTGATCCGGCATAAATGTACGGCTGAGATGCACGCGACGAAACGCGATATAGAGCTTTTACGTGCAATGCGTTTAATCCGAGCTTAGAATATTATAATTATTGTCAAGAGGCTCGATCGAGCGTTTATTAAAAAGCAGAGGCCAGATATTATACACCATCGGTTTTATTAAAATTGCTTCGCAAGGATAGTGATCAATTTAATTTTTTTTTTTATATACATCTCAGCTACGTGAAATGATGGAGCGTTGATTTTTTAACGATAGTGCGAAGATCGAAGTGCCGCGTTTAGATCTGTCGTGAGATTATCCGATTTAATTTACCGACATGGATGTCGTTTGCTAATTGCGCGCGGTGCTCGTAACCAGCGCCAGTGATTTTACATACGTTCCTCGGAGCAACTGTAAAAGCGACGATATTCATCCAATCTGACCCCAACCTCGTCCAGGTTGCGTAGATGCGTGCATGCCGACTGGGTTAACTCTCTGACCCTCGCAAACCATCTGCGTCCGGCGACGTTACTCGAAACATTTGCTAACCAGCCTCACGTACACCTCCGATTTCCTCTTTCACCTTATCTCTTCCTGTCTCTTGACTGTTTCAGTTAGCAATTTCCTAGTTAATCATAATGAATCGTTTTGGTAAAACTTAGACACTCGACTCCTCGCTATGTATTTCAAGTGTACATACATACTTAATTATTTATGCCTTCTAGATTTCTTGTTTCTTTTTCCCTCTTTATTTTTCGTTTCTTTCTTTATTAAATATTATCATAAATACCATATCGTATATCGGAAATTTTGTACTTTGAATTTTAATTACTTTCTGCCCGAGCTTCGCTTAATATTATATCTAATTAAATTCTGTATCTAATTAAAAATATAAATGTATATTATACAAGCAATTGACGTCAACCTGCAACGCAAAATGCTCGCTTTTTATTTAACATTCGATGCGTATTCTCTAAAGGCATTTCGCTGCTCGCGACTCTTCCCCCGAGGTCCATCCATTTCCCAAGTAATTAAGAAATAATCGGTCTTCTCCCGAAGATATCCGGGCGAACGGTGTATACCATACCCAACTGAGACGCGCGTGCATTTCGTAATTATATTCCGCGACTTTTCAACGCCGCGGCAAATTGCGATTGGCCGTTCATCAACGTTCCCCTGGACGGTGCTGGCAGCACGACGGAGCCAACTACGGATACTTTTCCACCTTTATCCCCGATAAGCGTGCTCTCCGTGCTCGCGCGTTGGCCGCGGAGCGATTATGGTTTTCAACATTCTGCGCCGCGGTCCGTAACGTTTCTCACGTTTGCGTAAGACGATGAATCTTTCAACGCTCGTCGAAGAAGACGTGAAAAAGGCATCCCGCCGTGCCGTAGCGAAACCGTGTATAATGAAACAAGAGGAGATACGGATTAATTCAAGGATATAAAATCATGCACAAAGACGAAGGCTTTCGATTTGTAATAGCGGCGAACAATAGTGGCGGGATTAAGTGGAAAGGGAGGCGCGTAAGGATAAAAATCTTTTTTAAATAAATGCATGAAAAGGATTATCCTTCATTTTACAAGAGACTTCGAGACGTTTATTATTTCATTAATCACGTCGATTACTTCTACAGTTGTTAAAACCGGTGGTTGGAGAGAGGCACTTTGGAAAGGAAAAGCAAACCTTTGTTCTGAAAGAAATGCACTTAAAGTTAATTTTATTCTGAAGCACTTGGAGGTAATTATGACTTCATTAACGATTAAATAGCGTCTAAATAGGTTTATGCGGCCTTTTTCTAGCGGCCGCCTCAATTAATATAAGGAATGCAAGCAGAGAGCTGACAGGCAATAGAGAATTATCGTGGATACAATTGCGAAGAAACGTTCCGTTGCGTTAAAGAATGCGAAAGGATGGTAGATGGAAGGGAGATAACGCTGGTAGCCGCAACAGGCTACACAGTATCGGCACCCCGATACTTTATGGGACATAACTTGTTTATCAAACATGGCATCGAGAAATAGACAATCAGTACCTGAACGTGCGCTAAGAATGGCCCATATTCTCTCGTTACGTTTACAGCTAAAAATGGCTGCCCGCGATCTCGAGTCTCTGTTTACATCGCTAGATCCGAGACGCTCCGTATAGAACACTATTTTGGCGAAACTCGGATGTTCATCGAAAAAATCTAGTTATGATTCCGAGACGTGACGTTGAATTGAAAAGCGGCAGATTGGGAAAGGAAAACGATAATGTTGTCCCTGTTTTCGCGAGAGAAGGTAGCGCTATTAATACAAGTGAAATCTCGTTTTCATTCCATCTCATGTTTCATGTTTTCATTTCATCTCATAAAGTGCCTAAAAATTTAGCAGGTGCTAATAATTGTGTCAGGACAATCAAATTAGTTGCTAGAATGCTAAAACATTTTGCAGCTTCTTCATTCTAGGTCCTCCTCGGTGAAATCACAAAGAAATTGACGCAGTAATAACATAATTAAAAAAAAAAACAATTAATAGAGAAATTCTTCAGAAGAGATCGCCGCAAACAATCTAGTGAAGCTTCGTCAAATTGATGTGTAATAAAGTAATACATGGTCGTTATGTGAAAATGTCAAAATCAATCGGAAGATTCTACCAAGAATCCGAAGATTTTACCAAGCGACGGTTTTATAATCTCGTTTTCGACCTCGAGATCGAAAATTATTTTCAGATCTGTATCTAACTAAATTTTTTATACTGGATTTTCCTCGAGCCGCGCGTTTATATTACCGCGACGAAGTCGATATCGTCGATCGCGCGGCCACTAGGAGTCCCTCTGCTTCCCCGTCCGTCGTTGCACTTCGCTCCCTCGTCGGTTTACGTAATCCACCTCGAGACCCGTGGTGTGCTCGACGTACCGGCTATCTTTACCGGCATTAATGCTTTACTTACCTTACGTTACGTTACCACAGCGAGGGGCAACCGGGCGCGAGGCCGCGCGCGCTAAACAACTCGCACGTACTCGCGGCGATTAATATGCAGTACGGTACGTGATATCGCGCCCGCGCCGCTCTTCCACACGCGTCCCAACACGTGTACCGTTTATAAAAAGGAGAAGCTAAGTCGCTTTTTTACACCCGGACGAAATTTATCAGCGTCGCGAGCACGTCCGCAATCGATCATCGCGCTTTCGTGTTCGGCACGACGGCGGATATCATCGTGATGCAAATACACTTTCTCTACGTAGATATAGATGTAATCCTGACGATTACGAAAGTAGCTAAACGTGAGAGAATTGAATTAATCACGTGCTTTATGTATCGTCTCGTCGCGTGAGATACTCTTAATATTTTATCACCACTAGAGAGAAAATTAATACGCTCAAAATAGTATTTTGAATGTATTCCTCGCGAAATCATCAAAAAATATTTTAAAATGAAAATCCAAATTGAATTATTATTTAAAATACTGTTGTAATTACCTGTGTAAGTATATAAATATTTACACTGAGAAAAACAATTGTTAAACTAAAATATTTAGTCCGATACGATCAACTAAACTTTGAGTTGATTCAACAATTAAAATAATTGTTGCACTAAAAAGGTAGTTCATTCATGTCATTTAAATTTTTTAACCAAGAATTAATTACATCAACTCAATATTTAATTGCACTTATCGGACTAAATATTTTAGTTTTTCAACAAATTTTTTTTCTCAGTGTACATCAAGTTGTGTGAATCAATATTGAGTATATAAATATTTATAAAAAATTTTAGCGATTTAATAATTTTTAAGTATTATTAGATTGAATCTTTTTTTCCTATTTTTTGAATAAGCAGAAATAAATGATACTTCTCTCTTTTCTACATTTAGACTTGGAAATATATATCGTGTCGAGCACATACTAACTGTGTGTACATCTGCTCCTCTCGACGCATCCTTTCGTACATTGGCAAAATACACGACACCACATTCGTATCGTTATCTCCATTCGCCGGCTCGCTTATAACTTTTTTCTTGTATTTTTTTTTCCGAAGCACGCACACCTCTTGAGTTACGAGCCGACCCGGTTTCTCGGACTTTTCCAAAATTATGCTCCCGCCTCCGAAAGGACAGTTATTCTCCCGCCTCCCATGCGATATTCGGCAGTGTTTCCTTGAATTGTACGTCACTTCGGGCGATCGTAAATCATAACACGCGCAGTTCGTATAAATACTGTTTATTAATTCAACATTAAAGCTTAAATTATTGGGCAGCGGCACGATGCCTACGGTGGCAATGGGCTGATTTAAAGGAAGTCTGAAGAACTCCCCGGCGATAGAAAGCGGCGACGTAAAACGTCTTTGAAGTTTGGGGATCTGTATACCTTAACGGGACGGAAAGAGTATTGATGAAGATAATTTTCAGCGTGCTCCTGTTATTCTTTTCACAAGTGTGATTTAGGGAGCGCTTGTCCGTTAATGATTTTGATTAGACGTGTAACGCGGGATACATATTTCAAGTCGGTTGTTCGACGTCTTGGTCCCGATTTGGCAGCTGAGAATGGCTCGTCACTTAATTGGACATCGCACGAATCACGGTTTTGTATCGAGGAGAATCGTTAGAAGGGAGATAAATCCGTGGAAATTGACTTTTCGACGAAGAAACGGCCTTAATTGACGCGGCTTTCTACGGAATCCGCGGAATAGACGCTGTCGCGGGACGCGCTAATTGATCGAAACAATTGCCGGGGCGTAATTGATGTCTTATCAGTGACACACGTCGTCGCCGAGCGGAGAATTATCCCGACGGCGCAGCGGGAAATAAACGCTTGCTAAAATATTTTTGCGATACGTGTGGCATTTGAACTTAACGGGCTGACAGAAGTCACCTCGTCACATTATTTTTTCCATTTTGCTCGTAGCATTATCGGAAATACTTCATCGTATTCCTCTCAAGTTTTACTTTTCCATATCATTCTTGTTAAAAACGATTCTTTCTTTCTCGCGAAAATAACAAGCTCTTTATAATATCCGCATTTCAGTTCTAATGGCAAATGTCAAAATCTCTCGGAATTAAAATCACACTCAAATAGCTGAGATTACAGTATCTGTGTTGCCGACGTTTACATTGAAGAAGCCAAGCTAAATCGTCTGTAAATTTTATCTTGACGATTATTTACATTCCATGCAAATGGATAGCTCCGTGACTTCATTAGTCCGTTTTAGCATAGTAAAAGAACTATTTCCATTCCACTCGTGTCAGCCGATGATAAGTATCACGCCGAAATGTGCGTGAAACGTTACGTTCGTTATTTATCACTGCCGACGTTGCACGTTTCGTACTGCTTCGAACGCCCAAAGCCAAGAAAAGAATGTGTGGTCTCTTACTGTAAATTTTTTTTTTTCACCAACGTACTTTTTACAAATCTGTAATTTGATTTGGCCATCAGCTGTGACCGTCAATCTCTTTAAAATCCAAATATTTAATATTCAGGCGGGTAAAAGACGTTTTTACTTGCGGCTGGCATGCGCGAACGAAAATTTCTCGTTCATTTGCATACGCGTGTAATCGCGATCGAATGTCACGTCCGGCGATTCCCTTTAATTGGGAGTGCGACGTGTACCCCGCAGTTACGGGAACGACGAGGGCAACGGGACGTATCTCTGCCTGGGCGTGGACCGTCGACGGTCTCCCGGGTGTATTTCATTGTCCACCTTGGTGTGGGTGTCAACGCCCCCGTCAAACGTCCCGCGGACGGGAGTTTACCTTTAGTCGAACGTTATAATTAGATGCGATTCGAGACTCGTAAATATAATTTCGTGTTGCGCCTTATTTACGACTGCGGCGCGGAGATACCGCTACTTTGAGAATGAAGAGAGAAAGCGCGAGACTTAAAATTCCTCGCTCGCGCGGTGATTTCACAAAATTTACTTTTGTGGGTGTGTTTGATGAATTTCGAGTTACGAGATAATTAAAGTTCACCGTAATCGCCGTTTACATGAGTTTTCAAGTGTACAGTATTATTATTTTATTTATACAATGGAGCCTCCCAAGTCCGAAATAATAGGGAGACAAAATTGTTCTGATAAGGGAATTTTCGGATAATAGAATAAACACATTTTTATATTAAATTTCGTTTATTCAAACAAAAATAAACATTAAATTTTTAACAAAAGGACTTCATATATTCAAAAAAACTTTATGTAAAGAAAACAAAATTAACATTTGTTGATAATGGAACATTCGGATAGTAGAACGTTCGGATATTAAAGTATTCGGATAATGGAACTTCGGATATGGGAGGCTCTACTGTATTTATATTTTATCTTATTATTTTTTATATTTTATCGTATTATTTTTATATATATTTTTATTTTTTTCCAAATGTACACGTTATCAAAGTTATAAGATCTTTTACATTTTGGTATACATTTTTATTTGCATTTTAATACAGCCGCAACAAAAAAAATTGCGCACTTCTATATTCGATTTTATCCTCGCGACTAACAGATGATCGGTCACGGGTCTCACAGTGGGCATCATATATTTACATATGCAAATACGTCTATCTGTTGTACTCCACCCGCGCTGTTCTCTCTATCTTTTTCTACCTCCGCGGATCCCACGCCGTGTCTGCAAAGGCAACTCTCGCGCTGATGAATAATAATGGTTAATAACTTAACATTCGATCGATCAACGCCTTGCCCTGTGGCGCGACACATGCACCTGCGGCGAGCGTTGCAGTGAGCCGAGTCGGCCGGTGCGATTGCGATCGATTCCTTTTGAAATTCTGCGGTAAAGGACGATCTTCCTTTCTCGCTCTTTTTGCGGTGGCGTACTTTTTTTTCTTTTATGATCGCCGCGACATCACGATCGATCGATCGCAAAAAAGGACGACAAGTACCGCGATCGTTTGTTATTATTACAGGGTATCGTATTGCCTGCAACTTCACCATCGGCAGTTTTGTCCGCAGTTTCGTCAGCGGATAAAATGTAGTGTTCGTCGCGCGGCCTCTCGTATTATCTCGTAAATCTCGTGAAAGCAACATTGAGCGGTATAATAACCGAAAATGTTAGTGTTTAAAGTCTTGTTAAAGTTCAACAAGAATTATATACCTATAGTTTAAGAAATATTAAAAAATCAGAAAAAAACCATGCTGAATATTTTCTGCAAGTGGTATAATTGTGTAAATCCAAATAATTAAACAAATTATATTTCATTTCATATAAAAGCCCTTAAATAAATAAATAAGAGGACATTTCTCCTTTCTTATACTACACAGAAAAAAATGACTATCAAATCAACAATTTATTGTTTCATATATAAGCAAGAATATAAAATCTTCTTGGAAGAATTTGATAATCTTAATCAGACATAATTTGCTTACATGAAGAAACAAAATTTCTTTGTTAGCAATTATGTCTCTTATTGTTAGAGATTATAAATACTTCTAAGGAGATTTTATATTGTTGCTTATATATGAAACAATAAATTGTTGATACTAATTTTTTTTTCTGTGTAAACACTAAACAAAAATACGATGCATTAATCCTAATAATGAAAATGACAGAATATGGAATAATTACATAATTTTCCCACAACGATTAGAAATATGATTGTAATAATGTCAGATATTGACACTCGGATACGATAATGATTACCGACAACTTTTAATTATCGTGTTAACGTCCATGTATAATGTATCAAATAATTCTTGGTGCCGGGAGACTCTCGTGGAAATAATTTGCATGATGCCTGCGTGTAATATATCCGTAAGATGCCACGTTAAACTTCATGATTCTTCCGCGAGGTATGCGCGTCGCTCTATCGCACGATAATTAAGTTAATTACCTTCATACTGACTTAGCGCGTCGTATGAATCAGCCGGACGGGGCATAAACTGCTGAGCGTCGAATACGCGATTCGCGTACTTATCCGCGACTTTCTTGGAGGGTACCAGCTGCGGAACGACAGCCGATGATGGATGCCGTCGTGTTCCCTAATCGAACTCTCACCGCCGATCGGCCGCGGCCGTTAAAAGCCGTGCTGCGATTAATTGAAGAACCGTTCGGGAACCAACGTTTAGCCAACTTGGACAACGCCACCGCGCGAACACGCACGTCTCTTTTTATCGGCTTTTTTTTTCTTTCACGGAAGACCTCGACGAGAGGATATAAAGCATACTTTATGGGCCGTGTGGCCCCTGAAGCCCGGCTGAACCATATTAATTATTAATTCGCGATCGCGTTAAATAAACATAACTTTCAATTCTATAGCTCTCTCGGCCAACGGCGTAGTAAAAGTGCGATTAAACCCCCGCGTTACGTCGCGTTACTTGCGCTTTCATCATTTTCGTTTTTACACACGATTTCCTCGTTACCAATCACCCGGCAGATCTCTCGCAAAATCGGTCACGATTTTAGCGTAAGCGATCCGTAATCCATCGAGCGTTCGCGGCTCGACGGAGATTTGCTCGGGGAGAACATTCTCACGGGGCCGCCGTTTCCGCGAATACCTCGCGAGTTTCGTATTCTGACAGACTCATAAAACACGGCGTGATAAATAGTAACGGGTTATCAAGCCGCGTACTCCGGGAAATTTGCTAAACGTCAACGGGGAGCCTTTTTTTCCCCCGTCGAACTAAATGGTGATAAGCCACGCGCGAGTTAGGTGTACCCCTAACGTAGAGTTAGGTAAATCATCCTAAACGCTCGCGGTGACTTCAAGCGGCGTTATCCCTCTCTCGTTACCCGAAACGAAACAAAAATCGCCATTATTGACGCCGTCGTCGCTTTTATGGCACGTAAATCGCCCCGAGGAGTGCGACGGCGTTCGCCTAATGTGCGAAGCGCGGGCTAAATAATACGCAAAATCAATATAAATCACTTGCACCTGGGACGAGTGCGTGACATTTATGCTGTCGTGTCCGACTTTAATTTACCGCCCGTGTCGGCTAGCGTGTCGCATCTCGCCGTGATATATTGCACGACATTTCTTTGTGGTCAGCTATGCGCGGATGTGAATTCAATTGCGCCCCGTTGCAACGTCACAAAACCGCGCGAAAATCGTGCGAGCGCGACGAAATTTCTCGTCGGCTTCGCCTTCAATCGCACACGATGATGAAGTTATCAAAAAACTTCGTAAATCAACGAGAGAGCTGCAGCGTCTCCCGTCATAAATATACTCCGGTACGGAGAAAAGAAAAAAAAACGGCGATGTCGCGATGAAGCCTCTGCCGATTCACTCGTTCGTCCGTCGCGCCGGTTCGAAAGAATATCGCGCCGATATTTCGTCGAGTTCGCAATTTATGCGCGGGACGCGCGAATCAATTATCATAATTAATAGCCGGATTATAAAGCCGGCGAGCATTCGCGGAGCTCTTACAAGACCGAGCCGCTCGCCATCCTCTGACTGGCGAATAACAAATCCCTATTGATCATCCGGACGGCAACTATTGGCCGGCTTAATTAATCGATCCAGTATTAATCGGTACGAGTACGTTGCCGCGCCGTAAAGTGCAATTATGCCGGCGCAGACCAGGCACCGATATAATGAAGAATTCCACGGACGATTTTCGAGAGAGTAAGCTCTCCTGCCGATGGATTGGATTAAATCGTCGCAGATTGTAGAGTAGTCTTCTTAATGAGACTTAAGTGATCGTGCCGTCACGTTTAAACCAATTTTGCTGATGAGAAAGAAAATTGATTTATGAACTTATATCTTCTGAGAACATTTAAAGAAATCGTTTAATTTCGAGAATATCGCTTCTTTTAAACACTTTTTCGACCGCGTAATATTAATCCAGTTAATCTTTATAGGCAGTCGATGTAAAATATGAGATTTTTTTTATGCCACATTAAAATAAATGAGAAACGAAAAGGAAATAAACGTATATTAGCACAGCTGTGTGGTGCGGAAAGAGGCGGGAGGGGGAGTTGAAATAGCTGAAACTGTTGCTCAGTTTCTTTTTAAGAACCTGTTTATGCGAACATCGATAACGCGACGTCATAGCCATCGTAATTCACCGAGCATTAGTACAGTGGCATTTGCAAGTCAGGTGGTAGTGTATTAACTTCGATTACCTTGTGCTCTTTTCTTTCGTGAACCGGGTGAATAATTGCCTGTACTTTACCGCACTGTCCGACGCATAATCGCATAACGCGCTGTTGTAAAGCACACGGGCATGTTTTGAAGGAGGGAAAAAAAGGGACATGCGTCCGTGCGCGTACGCGTACCAACAATAAATTTACATAGCGATGTAATCGCCAAAGAACAAGTGACCGAACAAGAAGATTCTCTATCTGCGTGGTAGGCAGTAAGGAAACACCTCGCCGGTTAAAACGATACGCGCTCGGTCTAACGAGCCGAGGGGGAGCGTGATGCAGATATGATTGCAATCGTCGATATAGATATAACTACCGGGCAATAATCGCGATGAATCCGACAATGCATTTTACAGGATTTAACAGTCAATTAAGGCTCGCAATATGAATGAGCCAAAAGCGATTGCGATCACGATTATGATTCACATCGTTAGTTCCCTTAATGAAAGCGGGTATTAATTGTTGAAATCATTAGTTCGCGGAATCTCGCATCAAGTATTGTATAATTTACTTTATCTGACTTACTGATAATGATTATAGAGCGATTATAAATTATGTAGATGTTCGCGAGATTTGTGTGTTTAACTGAGTTATGATGAGAACATAGATTGAGATATGTATGCTTTATGTTACAGGTAAGTACTCGCACAGGCGGAATACATCACTCACGCGAGGATGCGATACGTATCGGTGAGTCACCCTATGATTTAATAAAACATCGATGATCGGAGAGCGCATTGTGTGACGTCAATATATTGCATTTGACTTTGTGTGTTTATCTCAGGCAATTATCGTATTTAAATTAGTTCTGTGAACATAACTTATTAAGGTTATAAACTAATTATAAATTATGCCCACGCTTAAAGTGTAGGTATAACAGATAATGCAGAAATATTTGACAAAATGCGTAATAAGGGAAAAAAGTTTAATAATAATAAATGATAATGAAAGACTGTTCTAAGCAACTTGAAGTTCCGAGATTAAGAAGTTCTTATTGGCACGTAAAACACAGCAGTGGAAGAGAGTTTAAATTATAGTTCTATACATTTATCTCCATTTCCGATGAAATTCATTGCATCGAACGAACCACCTTCGCAAACTAGCCGCCTTATTTAGCGAGCTTTCGTGTGGAGGCGTTATTAGCTGGCACGAGAGTTCCTGTTTTCGCATTGCTGAACCCACTGACACGATTGATCGCAATTACCAGACGTTCGCCATTATGCCTGCAGAAGTTCAGTGTTCAAACGTGCGTGACAGCCACAGGGAGATATACGGAACTGCTCCGTGACATTTTAACAAGATTATCTCCTGCATGGGAAATGGCTTGCGACTGAAACTCGTCTGTAAATATAATTATCGAATAACGTTGCGCAAATCGATTCTCCATAGTAAATTATATAAATATCCTAAAGTATTTTACAAGTACTTAACAAACGATCTCGATAGTATTGATTTATCTAATTTGCATCGCGTTCTTTTTCGTATAGCTTGTGCAATTTTGTAAAATCTATACGGAAAAAACAAGATTTAAAGTATCTAAAAGAGCTGGACACACAGATCTGAAAATAATTTTGTTAAATCCTCAAAATAATTACGTAGAACACTCAAGCTGCACAGAAAAAAATGACTGTCAAATCAACAATTCATTGTTTCATATATAAGCAAGAATATAAAATCTTGGAAGAATTTGATAATCTTGATCAGACATAATTTGTTAACATAAAGAAATTTTGTTTCTTCATGTAAGCAAATTATGTCTGATTAAAATTATCAAATTCTTCCAAGAAGATTTTATATTCTTGCTTATATGTGAAACAATGAATTGTTGATTTGATACTAATTTTTTTTCTGTGTGGTTGTTAGAACGTCAAAACTCTGCAGCGTTCCTGAATATCTTTCATAATTATTTTGGTGATCCAGTAAAATTATTTTCAAATCTATATCTAGCTGTGTAGAAATTGGATAGTTTCCATTAATTCTGAAACAGTATCAGTTCGGCACGTTTTATCTCTAAAAATACTTTTACGTTTCAAAACATTTTAATAAAGCTTCGGCCACGAAGATAAATGCGTTTACAACGTGGAGTCCGGTAAAACTAGGCACGTTTATCAAAGCGAGCACGTGGACCGCGAGGGAAACGGAAACTCCGCGTTTCGAGCGGCAGTCATACTATAGATTCGACCACTCATTAGTGCTAACGCTCGACGAATGACCGTTCCACCTGTCCACTTCGCGTGCAATTAGCCTTCCATTTAGGTAGACATGGTCCTCGAAACAACAACCACGTCGCCGCTATTTCAGTCGGCGTATGTCGGCGCACATCGAGAGACAGATGGAAAGGCTCTCGATCAGGCGGCACTCAATTTGGAGCTCCAAGCGCTCTCCGGTGAACCTTTCCGCGGTTCTCTATAAATGATCATTGCGGCCGCATTTGAATGCGGCCCGCGACCGTTATGCATAGAAAGCGCACGCGATTACGGTTGTTTAATTGCCGAAGGAACGGATGACGTTGAACCGTGATCGGAGAATGACATAACTCAGGGAGGCGGGAGGGACTTGTGATTAATATAGCAATCATTAGCTCCATGTTGACTTGCTTATCTTTGACGCTGGGAGTTATGTCACGAATGGTTAATCCTTAATTACGGTTACGCCTTCGCTTGCGACATTCGCTGTTTCCTTGCACGAATACTCCGTACAAGCTTCAAATAGGTTATTCAAATTTTTATTTTGTACTCTTTGATTTCTGTGCCAAGTCGTAACGAAGATGGAATCGATGTGATTATCTTCTGAAGAATAGATAAAGTTTAATAACGTTTAGATACGATATGCTAGCATGAGCTCACTGGTCGCTGGTGAATGCTCGAACCCTTCCACGTTATTTACAGTCTCAATGATGTAGCAATTAAAATTACACGATTCAAAGTATCTCTGATGATCGAGTCTACCGTCGTTATCGAGCAGGTGTAACTAAGACTCGGCGGCGGTGAGTAGCGCGGCGCTCTTGGTCTTATGAAGCCGTTGTAAGCTCGCCGCGGGGGTCCCATCGGCGAGGCGTGTTACTTGCCAGCGTGAATTACGCGCGGTTTTGCATTTACACTGAAAACCGAAGGAGATCGGGGCCGGGAAACTGATATTTATCGCGTCGCGGGCGCACGCGCAACCGCGCAGCGCGGATTCGTCGGCGATGCATGGCTGCAAATGTCGTGCATCCTGAGCGACGTCTCAATCGACACACCCGGCGATACACCGCGCCCGGCATGTTGCACGCCTGAGACTTTTTGCCTCCGCCTTACGATAGGATTGTACAATAAATAAACGACCGCGATGGCGCCATCGCCCAGGCTTATGAAACGCCGCGCCGCGCGGACTTGTCTGCGGGTCTTGAGAAAATCCCACCCGGCGAGATCGCTTCTTTTTTTTCGCGCTCAGCGCAAATAAAATTGAAATGGCGCAGGCACCGAGAGGAGTAATTACATAGAGTTAATGTAAATGACAGATTTACAAGCATCGCGATATCGTGTTGGCGTACACCGGGAAATTGCGTGTCTGTCTCGGTTAAATTGATGGCAAATACGGCCATAATCCATTTAAGCGAATAACAAACATGCGCTTAATTCTCAGTAATTCTATCACTAATTACCGTTCTTGGGTATTTCGTATTAAATCGGAACGTGTAACAAGATTTAAAGCGAATCGGATTAGAAGCCATCTTCTTTCACTATCTTTTAGCGCACAATTTTTTATGTCTTCATACGCTGAGAGAAATGTTTTGTAAAATCAACCAAAGTTTGGTTGCTTAGTGATCAAATGAATTTTATAGTGATAGTTACTAAATATACAGTTGTTTTGACCAAACAATTTATAGTCTTAACCATAAATAATTATTTTCATAAAACAAATTCCAAAGATTTTTGGTTTTTTTGTTAAATGTAACAAAGTTTTTGGTACCAGTAACTATGAAATTCATTTGATCATTATACTACCAAACGATTTCTCTCAGTGTAAGGTCTCCGTCAAATTCGCAATTTCCTCAAAGTTCCGTTGTAAATAAATAAACTTTACGTCCCGAGGGGGATCTGCTCTGGGTCTTGATCCGCTTGCTCGTTCTAATAACTATACTACCCTGCGCCATATATGTGCTACATATTTCATGTAGTCTGTCTGTACCTTCGAATAGCGCATTTCCTGGTCCGCGTATCGGCGCTCGTCCATCAGACCGAGCGCGATTTGATCAACAAATTGGTACAAATCTCCGTCAGGGCCGCGCTACGGCTGACCCCGACTCGATCATCGATCGATGCCAGTTGAGTTGCCGGGCCCGTATAGTCCGTATCGCGGCGTAATTAATGCCCGTGCATCAATTCACGCTAAGAGGGCCCATGAATCCGTGCGATCCTGGAGGCTCATCAGGGAGCAATCGCCGTAGGTTCAAGACTCGGTGCTGCACGCGGAAAAAGCTGTCTAAATCACGTAGAGGGGAGTCTTTTCCAACGCGCGGGCTGTTTGCACGACCGCGCTCAACGTTTGTCCGAGGTGGGTTTCTCGCACGTGCGTTCATCGGCGCGGGACGACGTGTGTTCGTGCGCGGGTGTACAGCGGCGGCTTCGCCGATATCCTCGTGTATGCGTGAACCGTATGGCGGCGGGATCGGGATCTCCCGCCGTAAGCGGGGAGAAATTAATAGCCCAGTATTAATTCTCACTGATTCTACCACGAAATGACTGGTTGCTTGATTCCATCAATCTGCGCGAGTAATAACAGGCGTGCCTCCGCCTCGCCTCTTTGTGCGTCCGGTTGATGGTAACGCGCGCGCACGGTAACGTCCGTCTTATGAGCTACGAGTAATACCTAACTCGGTACCCTTGGTAAATATGGACTGGAAGCGCGCGTGTGGAAGACTCTGGGTTGCGAAGGAACACATTGTAACTTTAGCGAGGAAAATTCCGAGTCTACGCGTTCTCGCCGGAATTTTCAACGAATTTTTATAGCGCAAAGACATTACTGCAGCACACAATTTCGTTATTTTCGTTTGCTAATGATGAAGAAAACAAAATATGAAAATACAGCGAATGTGATAAATGTTTGATATAGAAAGGACGAATTTGAATCAGTGAAATCTTACACTAAGAACAATTTTACTGCGGCACCTAAAAGTTTAGCTACAATAGATATTGGTACAGATCACCAAATAATTTTACGTTGGACCATCCAAGTATGAGATGTTGTTGCAAATAGTTTTAGCATTCTAGCAACCAAGTTAAACATTCGATACAATTTTTTTAATGGTTCCACTGAGAAAAAAATTTATTGAAAAACTAAAATACGTTCAACTAAATTGGATTAATTCAACAATTATTTAATTGCGTAAAAAAAAGTATAGTTCATTCATGTCACCATTAACATTTTTTAATCAAGAATTAACTAAACCAGCTCATTATTTAGTTGAACTTATCAGATTAAATATTTTTCAACAAATTTTTTTCCTCAGTATCAACATAATTTTTTTCAGATCTGTTTCAGCAAAATTGTTCTTTCTGTATAGTGTTATACTTGGCTATGATTACACATTAGTGACTATTCACCGTCGTTCAGTGACTCCAGTTAAGAGGAGGGGTACTATGACTGACTGGAATCAATGTATTTTCACTGAAAGACAATGCATACATCACTAATAGTTACAAGTATAGCACTGAAATCAGAGATTATTCACTGTCTTTCAATAAATAATAATACTAAATTCCGATTTAGAGAGTTACTTCTTTAAAATGAGACAGACGATGTGTCGAAAGCTGTCGATGTGTTTTCTCTCAATCTTAAATCAACGACGCGTGATCGCGTTGACATTGTGATCGTTGAAGGGACAGCTCCTGCAACATTTGCGGCTCGATCGACTTCGAAGATTTGATTTATTCGCTGCCTCTCGTTTGCGGAACGAGAAGAGAATGTCGGGAGTAATGTTCGAGCCGGTCGAAGAAGCGAGCCGCGCGAAGATCTATGCCTAGGTTCCTTCCAGCGAAAAATCCCTGGCTCGCGATTGTCGTTAGTCGCGGCCGCCTCTGCGTCGTCTGTCGGCGGCAACCGGGTACGATGCGCTCATACAGGTAGGCGCGCCGCCAGGCGCACAAAGCAACGTCGTCGCGAGCGCGGCCGTGTTACTCCCGGAGCATGCTGCTTTTATAATGGAATAGTTCGTGGCGAGAGCGATTTATCGCGACTATTTCCATGTCGCCCGCTCGCCGGATACCGTCTCCTCGGTCGCCGCTCGGTTCATCCGCCGCGGTCAGCCTCGCCGGTATTCTTCTCGGCGAGGCCGCCGCGTTTCCCTCTACCGCAAAGAGCACCGTGCAACCCTAGAACTACGTTAAAGTTCACCGCCGACGGACTTGCAGGCTACTTTTGAGAATGAATAGCACGAGTTTCGAAAACTTTAATCCGCGATGTCAATCTGCAAAGCTGCCGAAAGTTCTCTTTCTCTTTTTCATTATTGAACGTCATGATTGATTTTCTGCTTTATCATCATTTAATTTCGAATTAAAAAAACGTGCATTCTTAATTGATTATTTTCATTTCGATGTTGACACGCGACCGTCCGTTTAATTCGCGATATTCGACGGGCTATCGTTCAGTCGGTTCTCCGTGTAGCAAAGGTCGAGCTGCATCCTCTCCCCGTCGCCGCGTCGAGGAGATCGAGAGCGCGGCGAGTATATCGGTGAAGGTGTACTTGAGGAGAGTGGGTCGAGGCACGGATGAGGACTCGTCGAAAGAAAGGTGAGTCTAGGCGAGCTCACCGAGGTCGCGGCCGTGCATATTCCAATCCTAACGACGACGCCTCTCGTCCGCGGGAGATCTCCTCTCGGGGAGGCTCGCTTATTGCTCGTAAATTGCGCGCGGCTTCCGACCCGCTTTCTCGTTACTCCCGATGCGACCTCGCGCGATGTGTATGCATGTAGATTGTCGGCCGATTTTTCCGGCCGGAG
>QKQZ01038840.1:0-15190 GCA_003595255.1 Solenopsis fugax
CGTGTGTGCGGCAGCCGAGCGCCAGCGCCGAGGGACACCATTTCTGCCGGTGCGTGTACACGCATGCATACTCGCACTCACGCACATACACACGATACATTAGATACATACATACCATAATAAATTTGCTCAAATTGTTTGAATTTTACTAAGACACTGCACAGAACGTCTTTCGAGATCGTACGAAAATTCAGTTACTTATTGATACGCTGCACGTCTAACCTATAAGCCCACCCATTCTACAGCGCTGCACTTGGGCCATGGACCCAGCCTAGAAGCCGCCCACAGCGCGTCACGCGGACCGCGCTTAGAAGGCCTCTTCTCTAGAGCACTATATAGTATTCTAATTTTAGTCAGAGTATATGCGAGTAATATACGCAAAAAGACTTATTCGAACACGTTTTGTCCAGAAAATTTTTATAAAATTTTATCAGATTAATTTTATAAGATTATTCACAAAAAGTTTTACTCAAACATTATGTTAGTCCCACAGACCCTAACAAAACTTTGCTGCCGTGCCGTTCGAATTCTAGTTGACCAATAAAGTTGATCAAACATATCAATCGAAAGAGGAGATTTCAAACTTTCCTTACCTTCTAATCTNTCTCCTATTTTCTTCCGTATTTACACAGTAAGCATTCGAAGCTTCAGATAAGGTCTCTCTGACCCACTTACGTGTTAAAGGGCTAAGAATGTGTCGCATTTTTCCAGCTTTTATATAATTATGTCGGCTGAACGGTCAGTTATTGAATGTGGTATCTATGAGGATTTTTGATCAGTACCACATGAATGAACATTTCCCATTTAGGCCAAAATGTGTTTCAGACATTTTTACCTAACGGCCTTTTGTATTGGTTTTTCGCGGAGTACTTTTCGTATTTAGGGGAGACCAGGGCTAAATGACACCAGGGGTTTGTTGGTTAAGTGCTCTTTTTTAGTATTTATCTTGAAACAAACAGTGAATATAAAATCGCGAAATCATCCTTTTAGAACATAAATACTTTCCTCTAAGTTTCATTAAAATCGAAATAATATTATATTTTTAAAAAAGAGGAAACCAATTTAACAGTAGCAAAGTAAATTTTTGAGACTCCCAAAATTTTATATTAATATTCTTTAGCGTGAGTGCATAAAGTTAAGTAACGTGTTACTAATTAGAGTAAAGTTTTTCGCAATCGTATGATATACTATTTTGGGTAGTAAATGCAATTTTTATTCATAAAATGATTGAAATAAAGCAGATGACGGTCGGGGTCAGTTGGCTCATATTTAACAGTAGGCGCCGCGCGCTGAGATGCTTAGCACAACGCCACCTGGCGTTGACTATTACGTGCAGACTACGTGTTTTATACGAAGCCTTCTTGCCCCGCGGTACTAGCCAACTGACCGCGGTATCGGGGCAAGATGAACACTGTGCTGCATGTTTATATTTTGGTTATTACAATATAAAACGTATGATCAACAAGATCATATTAGGCATTAACATATAGAGGAAGGTTGCCTCTATCACATCTGCATAGGCAATCACAACAATTAAATGTCTGAGAAGTTGTAGCTTTAAAATTCTAAAATATGGGGCGTTTAGCCCCGGTTTCTCCTATTTATAACCACTCTCTGTATGTAAGACTTTTGGATATTAATTTCTGAATACACAGTGCATTTAAAATCTAACGAGATTAAGCTTTTCAAATATTTGTGGTAGTTCATTCACGCCACTTGATATAAGCACAGGGCTACTGTCCTGCAGCGTGAGCTTCCACACGCCGCGAATAGGTGGCCGCAGCCACGAGCTTTCATGCTTAAACCGACAGATAGTGCGAGAACTTACTCGCGTTTAAAATTCTACGATCGGGAGATGAGTAGGTCGTTTCGAGCGATCCGCATCTCTTCCGTCGCTTGTAACACAGTCACCAGATCGGAGATTAAGTAAGTACGAAAGAGTGTACCTAGGGCTGTCATTCCAGAGAACCTTTTAAAGACGGCTCTATCGGGGAAACACTCATGCAGGCAAACACCACCAGCAGAGGCTGGTTGGACCTGTCGCCCCCACAAAGGGAGTAGTCGCCGAAGAATTTTCTCCACGCGGAAGACCAACGAATCTGAAGATACACATCACCACGGTTATTCGGAGAGAAGCGGCCGACCTCACTACCAGTGAGAAGGCGAAGAAGTAAATAATAGAGCGGAACTATCAGACACTCCCAACCAACCGAAATCGCCAGAGCACACAAGTGAAACTGTGAGAAAAGAAGATCTTATCTTTGAACGACTCCCCGTAAAACATGTCGCCGTTGCCAGAGACTGCACCGCAAGAACTATTGAGAACTATTCATATGTCTAATAGTTATTATTCAATTTCTATAGTAACTTGAATAGTAACTATTGACAACTACGTGCGTGAATAGTAAAGTCCCATAATATTACATGACTACCACTATTGACGAATAATTTTGAATAGTAACTATTCGTTCTGAATAGTAACTGAATAGTAAACTATTCATGTTTCCAATAGTAATGTATCATAATACTATACATGACATTTCAATAGTTCCTTTTCATATGGGAAGGCCACTACTAACTATTTATACTACAGTCTGTGGACGATACTCGCAACACACTTGACGCAAATAAATAAGTTACATGACATTTTTAATTCCGTCCCAGAATATAGTTTACGATGGAAATAGGAGGCGAAAAAATAAATTTCCCCAACGTCACCATAATTAAAAAACAGCATGATCTCATATTCAACTTGTACCAAAAACTTATATGCTGCTATGGAAGGTCCCAGATGCGCACAAAACCATTCGGAAACCGCAGGGTATGTCAATCGGACACCAGGCAGATCCAATCGGACACAAGTTGAAACGGACACCAGGCAGTTCCAATCGGATACGGTTCCAATCAGACACAAGTTGAAACGGACACACAGCGCTCCCAATCGGACACGGTTCCAATCGGACACAAGTTGAAACGGACACATGGCGGTCCCAATCGGATACGGTTCCAATCGGATACAAGCTGAAACCCTCCCGCTTCGGATATCTAAATTTTCATTCTTGCCAACTATATTCACAAAAAATAAGAATAATAAAAGATTGATAAAGTTCTCATACTTTCACACCATAGTTTCCACGCAAAAAAAAACTTTGATAGAATAACCCAGATCGAACACAAAGTCATAAGAATATCATAATGATGTTATTATGAGTATTTGTCACATATAAGTCAATAAATTACCCTTTTGACATTATTATGATATCATTGAGTAACAAATGAGTGACTTCTGATATTATTATGACTTCTATGTTCTACCTGGGAATTAACATTTTATTAATGAACGGATAATCATTGGAGATCATCAAGAGGCGCGGTCGCATCTCGCGCCAAGTTTTCACTAACATTAAAAAGAAAATAAGCACTAGATTTGCACAGTTAAATTCTTTGGATAATAACTCTCATGAACAAAATAATAAGGAAAAGACCTGATTTTTTACAATTCGATATACTAATAATTTCAGGTAGAGACAAACAATGTTTTAAAAATTTCGTAACGCTTTCGTATACGCTTTGCCTACACAGGCCTAAATTTAATAAAATTAGTCCCGATTTTTCATTATCTGGTTAACTTATGGTTAGACAACCTGATGCTTCATCCAATGAGCTTCATTTATTGCATCATGGGTGAAACTTACAAGGTGAAGTTCATAACCACAAGTTAACCAGATAATGAAAAATCGGGCCTTAAAGTACAAAAAGATAAATCACCGAAAGAGATTCAAACTCGAATTATACAGTAATATTGCTGTAGTCGTTAATTCATTCATTTTCTGTTTTATTTAATTAGTCATAATTTGCGTGTACACATTATGTTACTATGCAATCATAATCTGTCCGTAATAGGTCTGGAGACGCGCGATCGACAAGGTCTGGAGACAGCGATCGATAATTGGCGCATAGGTCTGGAGACAGCGATCGATAATTAGCTGTCCGGCGATGTCGCAATCGGTAATTGGCTGTTTGCGATGTTGTGCTCATCAATGTCTCGCGCGATCCGTGTATTACCTCGTCCATGTAGCGTGTGCGATCACGCCGGTCTCTCTCTCGAGAGAGAGAGAGAAAAGAAAATGCGTTTTCAGTCAAGTCATGTCGTGTCTATATCAGTATCTACTATGAAACCTTATAATTGTTTGATTAAAAACTGTATACCGGTGAAGAAAATACATAAGTTAACTTAAAGAGAAGTCAAAATCTTTTCTCGGTCATATTGCTCCCGTGGGCAAATCCGGTAGCACATGTGATAGGCGTACCGCCATGACGCATAATCTACCATATTCAATGTATACAGACTCAATTGCAAGGACAGGAATGTCTTACATAGGACAAACGTGTAGACAGCTGAAAACTAGAATTAGCAAACATAAGAATCACATGAACAGGAATCCTGATCAACACTCTGTAATCACGGACCATTTAATTAATGTGCAACATGAATTTAATTGGAATGAGGTAGAAATATTAGACAGAGAAAATTTTTTAAGCAAGAGACTTATTTTAAATATCTATTCAAAAACAAAAACAGGCTCTCAACCTACAAATCGACACCGCTCGCTTTGACTCATTATACTCGGATTATTTCCTAAAAGATAGTTGTTTCCATTCTTAACGCTTTTCTATATGTACAACAAAACCAGAGTTGAGAGCGTTACCTTAAAAAAGTAATGCGTTACCGTTACCGTTACTTGGAAAATAACGATTCGTTACTTTTTCGTTACTTTTTTGTAATGCTAAAGTATTAAATTATTCTTCTTCTTCTTCGTCTTTCCTCCTAGGACTGAGTCCTGTTTCCTTCGACATGTACCTCAGACGTTTTCTTGGGAGCCTGATGTCCAACCAATCTCTCCCACCATCTTTTCGGCAGTCTTCCAGGCGGCCTCCTGGTGTTAGGATTCCCGCTCCGAACGATCTTGGCCAGACGATCGTCTCCCATGCGATCCACATGATTTCTCCATTTCCTTCGCCTGCTTCGGGCCCACTACGTCCTGCACCTCGCATATCTCCCTTATTTCCTCGTTTCTCCGAGGCCTTTCTGTCGGAGCGGTATCTGTTTTTTTTATCGCGGGCAGGCTACTAACCTCACCCCCAAACTCTCCTCTTTTATCCGGGCTTGGGACCGGCTGTCCGGTTACTACTTTCTCCAGTAGCCTCGCAGGCAGAGTTTATTAAATTATTAGATTTTAAAATTATATTATTTAATAATCAATATTATACGTAATAATAAGTATTAAAACTTTAAATTCTCTAAACTATAATTATACAAGGTGTCCCAAAAAGCTCGGATCCCCTTTTAAAAGCGGATTCTCTGGAACATTCTAAGAAAAAAATCCTAATACAAAAATGTCGAGAGTATAATGGTTTTCAAATTATTCGCGATTAAAGTTTACGAATCCCAGAGCTGACATTTCGCGCGCTCAGGCATGGTGATATGACAAGGGGTGAAGATACCATAAGGGTACCTCTTGATATTGAGATTATCATATACATATGCAGTGACATTTTTATTAAGAAATTATTTCTATAGGAAACATATTTGTACATTACATATGTATTATTAATGTTTTTAACAAAATATAAATTCAATATCAAGATGTTACGATAGCCGTTGAGTCAGCTGTCAAAATAAATTCATTATCATGTTCACATGATAAGAACTTTTATGGTAATATATCGATAATATCGATAAGTTATATTGATATAAAAAAGATTGAATATGTTAATAATATTGTTGCACGTTGCTAACGAGCGACACTCGATTGTTTATTATCGATCTCTGTTCCAGCTGTTCCGTCGATGGAAATCCACGGAATTCACGGTCACTGGCATAACAATATGTTTGACAGCTGATCCAATGGCTATTGTAACATCTTTTTATTGAATTGATATTTTGTTGAAAACATTAATTATACATATGTAATGTACAAATATTTCCTGTAGAAATAATTTCTTAATAAAAATGTCGCTGCGTATTTATATGACAATCTCAATGTCAAGAGATACCCTTGTGGTATCTTTATTCCTTGTTATGTCACCATGTCTGAGCGCGCGAAACGTCATTATACCCTCGACATTTTTGTATTAGGATTTTTTTCTTAGAATGTTCCAAAGAATCCGCTCTTAAGAGGGAATCCGAGCTTTTTGGGACACCTTGTATAGAACATAACTTTTTTATATTTATTAAAGGTGTCTAATAACACAAGTCTACGAAATTTAGGGGGGGGGGTCTTATGATTTGAACTTTGAAGGATGTTTCTATAGAACTTCAATGCGCTATAAATGATTACGTTGTCTTTTTCCATCATCCTCCATTTTTTAAATAATCGCAAGCGAGATCAGCTTTACAGCATTTTACACAGAAATGTTCCCACAATACTAAAAATATTTTTCGCAACTCATAAAAATGTTTTATGCAAACCGTAAACAAAAAACTTATAATCGTGAAAAAATGGTAAAAAAAAAATATAAAACCAAGTAATTCGAAAAAAAAATCTTAAAAAATATTTGACTATTTAGCCTTATAGCTGTATGTTTCTAGTTTAAATATATTTTTAAAAAATTAATTTCCAACTATTTGTTAAAATGAGTTATTGAGTTCAAAGCATAAATGCATCTCGCGCGCGGCGTCACCTACGGTGCGCGATCAGGATGTCCTCTCGAATCTGATTATTGTGTCTGTCAAATCTGATTATTATTGTGTCATGACATAATTTTAATTCGACAGCTAATTATTTTACTAAAACTGGAAGATAAAATTAAGAAACTAGAATTTTTATCACGTAAAATATTTTGAGGATGATATTAAGAAACTATAAATTTTAAAATAATAATTGTTTATGTCGGAAGCGAACGTTGTTACGCATGACTTTCGCTCATGCTGCTGGCTCGTGCTCCAAATGAAGCACTAAGTTGGGGAGATGAGGCAGAAAAAGAACTTTCTGGATAATGCGAGTAACAGAGAATTATTATTGAAAGAACACTCTCGAATTTTACACTAATTTACAGCTTGATGAGCACAGTTATTTTACAACACTTACAACTTGATGAGTTGAGCGAGATACAAAGGTTTATGGCCTTATGGGCATTTGCTTTTCACCGCGCTACGCAACTTCTAGATTTTCGATAATTGACCAGCGTGGTTGTCAACTATATTCCCCAGCTGCACATAAGCGCACTGTGGCAAAGATTACAAGTACACTTTTGCTCGATGTGAAAGTTCGCGATGTTATGAGAATCGCGCGGAGCGAAGTGCGACTCTCAAATATCGCGCACGGCGGCCGGTGGAAATGGCGGACTTGAGCGATTCTCGCGGTTTTAAAGCGAGGAGACAAAGAGCATGGCGAACACGAGCGTAATGTGGAAATCTTGAGCGGAGTTCGCAGCATTATCCCGAACTAAAATCTTGTAATCCGATTAATTAGCTGTTAATCCGTGAAGCGGAAATCTTGCGCGCGGGGCGGCGGAGATCCTCGTCGCGAACTGCGAAATCGATATGCGCGAACGCTCGGCCGCGTGCTCAAGTCAATGTCAGTGGCGTGATTCTGATTTTGCGGAGAGTTTTATCGGCACTCGCAAGGCACTAAATAACTATTCTCACTGCGCGGAGCATCATGTTTATGCTCTTGAGTAACGCTCGACTCGCCGGAATATCGTAACGCAGCCGATCGCCCTCGAGCACTTGCTTTCTAACCGACATCCGTTTCTCATCAGAACAAAGAAAAGAATGAGAGAACCGTCGCGCCTGTACCGGCAATGGTTGCGTTCAACTTCGTGCGAAATCGCTAATCTATTAGTCGTGACGTAATTGATTTATTGATTAACGATCAGCTGCACACGAGAGTGACGAGTCGCGCATCTCCAGTGAGAGCGCCACATGAGCATGGCACTGAAAAGTGGAGCCGCTCGGCGGAGCATGTTGATGCTCCGGTGGCAGTAACATATCGCGCAAAGGGTTTCGCTCCTAGTCGAATCTCCAACAAAAATTGCTATAGATGCTTCTTTTGCTAACACAAACTATAAGAAAAAAAACAATTAATTTACGAGCAAATAAATAGATCTTATTGAACTAAATAATCATTAAAAATGTATTCTTCTCACCAAAGAATTAAGTAGACGTTTCGTATTACGCAGGACCTTCTTCAGTAATATATAAATTCGCACATAATTGTCCCTACTTAACTGTGATATGAAAACTTTTTACAGCATGATTTAATAAATTTAAGTTGCAACATAGTGCATACTGATACGCAAGAGCACATATGACAATACCTAACTGTAGCCCGGATCTTCGAAAGTCATCAAATTCGTCTAAAAAATAACAAATTTTTTTCTATAACATCATTCTTCGGAGGCGAGAATTCCATTAAGTCAAGTAATTACGTTAAAAATTAAAATTAATTTAAGTCAATAGAATGATAACTATTCTCCTAGGCATTTTAAGTAATTAATATAAATTCGGGAATAATTGAAATTAGTGAAATAGTGTTGTCGGGAATAGCTCTGTACGTTAAACTGTGTCCCTAAGGATGACAATCATTCACTTTCTTTCTACCATATTTGTGCTACATAGAGTAAAGTCGGTATTTATGCCACTTTCGGATTTAGGCCGCAGAAGTCAGAAAAAAGCTACATTTCTCGTAATTAAGATTCCACCAACAAGGGAATATTAAGAAGCTCGGAGCCGAGCCCAGCTTCCCGCTCTTGCAGAGCAAGCTCGTTAAGAGCCTCTGTTCAGCACTAAGGCAGTGACGTAACCTTTTTTGACCAAGTACTGGGGACCGGTGTACTTAGACACCGTACAATTAGACACCGCTCACTTGCACACCGTTCAGTCAGATACGAAAAGAAGCGCACCGTTCACTTGCACACCGTTCAGTTACGCACCGCTCACTTGCACACCGTTCAGTTGCGCACCGCTCACTTGCACACCGCTCACTTGCCCACCGCTCACTTGCTCGGTAGGGGACCTCGATGATGGGGTGGGTGCTGGAGGGGGTGGGCCTACAGTGTTTCTCAACTCTGCCGCGGAAATGTCTGAGGTCTTCAGTCGACCTACTTGCACGGTCATAACCACCAACCAAGCGACCAAGCGAAACCAAGCCAAATCTTGGCACGGCCTTGCTACTTTAAAGGCCCCATCTCGCTTCCGACGGAGCCGCGGATCCGGTGGCCACTGGATCTACGCATCCCATGCAGGCTCGAAGAACCGCCACGGTCTCCTAGACGATGCCGCCGACGTTCTACCAGGTTACCGTCGCCACCCAGACCAATGGCACAACGTGGACGCCGCCGAACTGATCCGAGGAGTCAGACATCGATCCCCCGACGCCGACTTTCCGTCCATGGACCCCGAGACGTCCAAAGAAGAGCATACGGAAGACATCGCGACGGCTCTTCCAGAAATAGGGCTGTAGAGAGTCGATATTTACGCTCACCGATGCCGACAAGCACCAACATAAAAATACACACATAGGGAAGATCGGGGCTAAACGCCCCATATTTCAGAATTTAGAAACTACAACTTCTCAGACAATTAATTGTTGTGATTGCCTCTAGAGACGTGATAGAGGCAATATTCCTCTATATGTTAATGCCTAATATGATCCTGTTGATCATACGTTTTATTTTGTAATAACCAAAATATAAACGTGCAGCAACGTAGCCATCTTGCCCCGATACCGGGGTCAGTTGGCTAGTATCGCGGGGCAAGAAGGATCCGTATAAAATACACGTAACCTGCACGTAATAGTCAACGCCAGGTGACGTTGTGCTAAGCACCTCGGCGAGCGGCACTTACCGTTAAGTATGAGTCAACTGACCCCGATCGCTCATCTACTCTATTTCAATCATTTTATGAATAAAAATTGCATTTACTACCCAAAATAGTATATGACACGATTGCGAAAAACTTCTCTCTAATTAGCAACACGTTACTTAACTTTATACACTCACGCTAAAGAATATTAATATAAAATTTTGGGAGTTTCAAAAATTTACTTTGCTACTGTTAAATTGGTTTTTTCTTTTTTAAAAATGTAATATTATTCCGATTTTAATGAAACCTAGAGGTATGTATCTATGTTCTAAAAGGATGATTTCGCGATTTTGTATTCGCTGTTTGTTTCAAGATAAATACTATAAAAGAGCACATAACCAACAAGCGTCTGGTGTCATTTAGCCCTGGTCTCCCCTACATATTCCCACGTGTACGTTGGCTCACTAATTAAAAGTTGTTCCACTGAATTCTCACCGCAGTTATTTCGCTACTGCCTACCAACCCCTCGTACTCATCTCACACTCTTATTGAATAGGGTATATGTATGGCCTAAGATAATAATGCAGAAATCGGAGATCATATGGTAATAGAATTAAAAATGTCGATATTGTCGATATTTCTTAATTAGAGATCGGAGAATCATCAGTAGGATATACAGGCCGGTTCTAACTTGGGTCCTCCGAGGAGGATGCGAGACGAGGAAAATGCGTGTTCAGGGGAGAGAGAACGTCACACGGGAAAGAGAATGGCGGAGAAAGGGGGAGTGCGCGTTTCTGGGTGCATTGAGAGGGGAATGATGTCACGCGTAAAAAGGGGAGCGCTTGTTTTTATAATGCAGGGTTCGCGGGGAAAGAAGCCGCTTTTACTCCTGTATCACTCTCTCTTCCTCTCGTCGCATCCGCTTCCGCTCTCTCACTTTCCCGTTTAGTTTTTCTATAAAACTATTAATTAAAATAATTTTATATCAATTTATTATAATATAAATTAATTTAAATGTCTGAGAAACGTAACGCGCATCAGTTCTCTCTCTTCCTTCCATAGCTGAATGCTTTTCCTCTCCCACCCGTTGCTATAGCTACCCATAAGTCCCGAATAGCTCTGTCTCTCTCTTTCTTTTTTTCGTATGCTTTTGTTCGCACACGTTAAGACTATCGTGCGTGGTTTTCTCTTGCTCGCACATGGTGTGATCCACGTTCACGCCTTATCTTCTAAGGAAATGGTGAATAAGAGTATAAGGAAAAATAATATTAAATTATCATTAAAAATTTTTATCTTCATAATTATTTATCATGTAACGCATCATATATAATATTGTTCACAGCGTAAACTAATGGTTCGTAGTCTACGAGCGAAATTTTATCATATGTTTCGCGTAACATTTTCGCTGCTTTGCCTTTATTTTAATATAATTTCGACGCAAAAGGGATACAAAGTATTTATAATTTTCATTCACAGCATGTAATATAATTGGTAATATACATGCTCGTCGCAATGTTCGATTTCAAACTAAAAGAATACAGTTGATGATTTTATGTACATGTATCATGCGATATCAACTTTACAATAGTTTCATTACGTATTTTTACAATTTGCAAAATAAGATTATGAACAATAAGTGATGCCGCAGCAGTTGCTTGCACAAATCGCTCGATGTCCATGCGTTTCTCGAGCAATGCCTTCCACGTTGCATAGGGCACAATTATTTGATTGCCTCGGTTATCCCCAATGAATAATTCTACAAAAGAAATAGGTCTCACGCTGATATCCAGACATTTATAAGCTGTAAGTGTCAAATCTTCCCAAAATTCGAGACGTATACATTGGTTTCGAAGATGTCTATAAAAAGAATATATAAGTGAGGTGTAGAAAAAAAAATGAAAAATAAATAAAAAAAAGTATAGATACTTATAATTTCTCACACGTTTTTTCTTGTTGAATCGGAACGTACTGGTCCATCTTTCCCTCGTATGTATTTTCTGAGATAAGATGTTTTAAACATAGAGATCATAGGATTTACATAGGACTGTTTATTTAAAAAAAACAACTTACAAAAGTTAATATCTCTCTAGCTTATTTTTTACCTATTTACACATGTAATGAAATTATCATATAATTTTCAATGTCATTTGACAAATACTTTATAACAAGAAACAAGACACATAAAAAGAAATTTGATAACCTGGTAAGGGAAGATTTTGCATAACAAAAATAAAAATTCGATCACCTTTTTATTGTTGCGCTCAAAAAGAAAGGGAAAAAGGTATTAATTACTCTTTAATTAAACCTACAATAGGTAATATAACGGGGAACAATTATAACAATAATAAAAACAATTATAGAACTAAAAGCTTTTATTAAAGAAAAAAAATTTGACTCACTAATCGGACCAATAAAAAATGGTTCGTAAATTTTTCCAAAACCGAGATTCCAAACTAGGTATTTAATTTGTTGTAACTTGGAAGCAACTTTTGTATAGCTCACATTAACAAAATTAACAAAAATAAATAAATTATTACACAAGTTTATAATGTACACTGAAGGAAATATTACAAAATGTAACTGAAGATAAAATAGATACATGTAACATAACAGTTCCACAGTTCCACAGTTGCATCGGTTTTTATATTATCGATTAAACAAGAACTCTATAGATAAAAAATTGAACTTTTTATTTAAATATACAATCCATTTTCTAAAGCATAATCAGGACATAATATTTACTCGCACCGACAAAAATATAAACACATTTGTATTTCTTTTGCGTCGATATTATATTAATAATAAAGGCAATGCAGCGAAATTGTTACGCAAAACATATAACACTTTGCTCGTAGACTACAAACTATTACCTTACGCTATGGACAAACAAGCAGCGCAGTCGTACCTCGCGCCAAGTGAATGCGCAGCGAAGAGAGTATTGTGTTACACGATAAATAATATTAGAGACATCATTAAAAATTTTTATTCCCCTTAGAAGATAAGGCATGAACATGGATTATACTATATGCGAGCGAGAACGTTATGGGTGAGAGAGAGAACGCAAATGCTGATCACAACATGTGTGAACGAGAGAGAACCATACACGATAGCCGTAACATGTGCGAACAAGAAAGAGAAAGAGAGAGCTATTCAGGACTTACGGGTAGCTATAGACGCAACGGATGGTAGAAGGAAAGCATTCAGCTATGGGAAAAAAAGAGAGAACCGATGCACATTACGTTTCTCTGATATTTAAACTAATTTAAATTATAATAAATTGATATAAAATTATTTTAATTAATTCTACATTGCTCTCATTCCACAAACGAACATTAATGCTCTCGTATGAGCGTCGCGCCGGATATGTGTATTGTTATTTATTATGTATTGTTATTTATTGTGTAATTTTCTCACATGGAAATGATCGTTGAGAGAAAAAAATTAATTAATAAAAAAAATAAAAATAATAAATACAATCAGTGTATATTTCATCAACTCAGTTTTGTAAAAACAAAAAGATAAAATGCTCGGTTCGTCGCTTTATCACAATAAAGTAAGATTACGCAACCACGTTGATTGTGTACGTATTTGCTCTTGCCATGAGTACGCTCAGATGTATCGTACGTTAACACTTTCAAAGTTCTTCAATAAAAATTTTACTAAACTAAACCGAGAAAATAAGTAAATAAAATCTAGAAAATTATGAACAAAAAGTCAAAAAGTTTTAGAAGCAACTATTATTATATTAAATTAAATGTATGCAATTACAAAAAATGGATGTGACCTGAGCGTTCGCCTCAGACGAGAGCAATGGAGGATTAATAGTTTGATAAAAAGATATTTATTAATTAAATTAAAAGAGAAGCTATACGGGAAAGAGAGAGAGAGAGAGGTGGATGCGACGAAAGGGTAAGAGAACGATATGAGAGGAAGAAAGGCTCTCCTTCCTGCGGACCCCGGGAGATGATGTCACGCGCTTCCCCTCTTCCGCGTGACATCATCCCCCTCTTAGCGTACACCGAAACGCGCACTCCTTGCTCTCTCCGCCAGTCCCATGCTCGTGTGATGTTACTCCTCCCCGAAACGCGCATTCTCCTCGTCCCGCACCACCCCCCTCGGAGGATATGAGTTAGAACCGCTCAATACGCCCTTTTACCGTCGGAGTTCGGCCGTCATTCCAGAATCGTCTTAAGAATTACCATAATTTTTAATTCCCTCTAACTGTGTGTCGTTACTTTCGGTCTCAAACATAGTTCTTAAATTGAACTAGAACTGTAATATGACGAAATTAAATTGAAACTCAATTTAATATTACCGATAATAAAAGGACCGCATTTCTCCAATCTTCTCCATATCGCAAAAAAAGAGTTTATTGCGAAAAATATTACCTCGGAACTTGAATTCCCCTACATTTTGTAAGTGTTTTAGCCAGATCGGCCACCGAGGCAGTAATATTGTCGCCGATGTAGTAATATTATCACAATAACCAGTTGCGATGTTATTTCTTTGAATTAGTTTTTTTAATTTGATCCACCATATTAGATTTTAAAATTCTGACTTTTATTTTATAATCACCGACCCCAATAAATTCTATATACTGATTTTCATAAAAATTAACAAATTTTTTAATTATTTGTCCGCCATATTGTATCTGCCGTTTTGAATTTTAAAATTCTTCTGATTCGTAATCAGCAATCTGAAAAATACGGGTACAAAGAACAATGTTAAAAAAAGGCCATCTTTTGTCCATTAATGAAAACATAAGAAACAGTGAATTTTATAAATTTCGACCTACTGAACATGATGGTGCTATTAGTTTTCATTAAAAATGTGGAGAACATCGTTATTTTTCAGGTTAAAGTTCTTATTTTTCACTCTTTGCGTGATGTATGATTTTCAATACGAGTGAGTTATTTCAATAGTTACGAAGGTTACGAATAATTACGAAGGTTCCTAATATTGTTAAACCAAAATCTAATAATTAAGAGGAATTTAAAATAAAAGATACAAAATGGCGGACGTCAATTAGCCATTTTTCTGCTATCATCAATTGTAATTTAATAATTATTGTAAAAATCTGTATTTGTAAGTAAATGAGATCATTTCGCATGGTTATATGAGAATAATGGATGTCGCAAATAAGGTAGGAAAGATTAAACACGATCATCTCAAGCGGCAGCTATACTCATCTATCCTTCTCCACATGCCATAGCATTCCGCAAGCATGATTCTTTATTTTAAATTCATCTATAATAATTTATTAGATTTTTGTTCAACAAAATATTAAGGACTTTCGTATATTAAATACTCTGAGACGTGAGAGACTTCTTCATATTTTGACGTTACAAACGACTGTAAGAAATTTAAGAAAAATCAGAATCT
>QKQZ01038865.1:0-12714 GCA_003595255.1 Solenopsis fugax
GACCGACGATAGCTCCGGTGTTGTTTTCTGGTCACCGTTCTCCGCTCCACGAGGTCGACTGATTCATAATCGAATCTCTGAACTGTCATCGAGTCTCCTCCTCTGCTCTTCTGCTCGGAAAGTCGATCCGCATTGCCGCGAGGACGGATTGTCGCAGGAACTTAATTTCTTCTGGACTGGATCAAGATCAATGCACTGTGTGCTACCAAACAGATAGTTGACACATCTGACACGCAAAAATTCGTGCAAGAAGCTTGCGTTCGAAATCGACGCGTGTTCGTTTTTCGAGATATTGCTAGGCAGGGAGGGATCTTAAAATTTGTCACGGATATCGTTTCGAGTCGAGCCGGATATTCCGTCACGGGCGCTTCAAAATTGCATGCGCGCGCGCGTCAGAATCGCATTGGCATATACCTCCCGCCGCCAAACGAGTTTATCGAGGTGAACGAGACTCACACAGAGTGTGTGCATCCGATCTGCCAATCGAAATAGCTCCGGCAATAACGAAAGTAGGGCAGTCCGTCGTTTCGCCCGTTGCTCTGGCGTACGGCAACGGAAGGGAAAAATACGAAAGGAACGAAAGCAGCGGCGGCGGCGGCTGCGTCTCTCTGAGGTTGCCAAAGCTTTAAATGGATGTCGTGGCCTCTGTGCCAAAAAGAGGGAAAAATGATTAGGGTATGGAAAGCATACTTTATGGAGAACGTCTGGCATCTCTTTGACGAAAAGCTGGCCGTCTGCTACGTTCGATCGTCGATATTCCATCGTGGTGAAATAAAATGTATCAGGATCTCCTGTAGACAGGACTGCTTAGCTTTTTACATTTCTGCGGTATAAATTAATGAGTGTAAGTCTTAATTGAATGTATTTGACATTTCGCTAGATGTATAATATCGCCATTTACGTAATCAATAATCGTATATTAAATGTATTAGACATTTAGATTGATTATGTCGTCGGTATATCGAATTTTTATTCCATCGCTAGAAATATTGGGCATCTATCGGAGCTATAAGTCATTCGGCCTCGTCGCTTTAATTTGTTTATGTTGCAAATAATGGTTTATCAACAATTCAGTCGACCTTCGATTTCCTATAATCCTCAGCAATTCGTTTCGCGAGGAATATTTGCGTGATGACCTACTGCACACATTTTTTGCTCTGGTATCGATTTGTATTTTAATTAGGGGATTCGAGAGACGATTTATGATTTTCGTTCAAGTTAATATGTCAGTAGGTTCGTTTCTTTTTCAATGTCTTTTTTTTAGATTACGGGTACACATTAATTTAAATAAAAAAGGGGGAGGGGACTGGTATTATTAGGTAGGCTCTTTATAACGATGTTATATAATGCAAATTTACAACTATATAGTATGCTATAAATTATCCCGTTATATAGACGCAATAACACTGGAAACCTATACCTGAAACTTTATTGAATTATTCATAGGTACGTTAAAAATGCTTTGTATTCAGACATAGTATCTTGTTACGGGAAAGTATTATCTTGATATTTTCTTAGTATTATGCAGACTAGAATTATTCCATACCTAATATGAAACTCAAAAGGAGAGTACATAGATACGTATACGCAATATTGTGATAAGCTATTGGAATAATGTCTTCGTTTCTATTTAAAGTTCGACTAGTAATATTTTTGCAAGCAATTCTTCGTAGTATGCGTAAGTCTGTCGTATCACTCCGATCCACTTCAATTTCCGAAATAGAGGAATACATTCCTAAAGCATTCGCGGCAAGAGCATTAGCTTAACTTCAAGCAACGGCGGCGCACGCGTATATCCAACGTCCCACCGATCGCACGATGCAGACGTCTATGTATTATGTATGGTTCTGCGTTTCCCTGCGAGCGTGTTGCGTGATGTTGAAGAACGCTCACCTCGGGATACCATTGTTCCGGCGGTTTGCGTACGAGTTATAACTCTATTCGACGACCCATAACCCCGAATCCATTCTGATCGACAAATCCTCTCGCTCCCCTTTACCCCCCTTTTATCTCCGCGTTTTCTCTCTCTCTCTCTCTCTCTCTCTCTCTCTCTCTCTCTCTCTCTTTGCGGCCCCTTGCACCCCCGTGAATATCACGTCGGCGTATGCCGCGCGTGCACGTGTGCGCGGGCATAACTGCACGCGATTTCCTGCCTTTCTCCAGACGTGGCGGTTCGGGCAACAAACGAGGCGAATCGAACGATAAGGCATTCACTCGCGGACTCGTGGATGAGAGGAGTGTGTGTAGGCAGTGGGCAGCGCGCCTATTATAACGAGTCTCTCCTTATCTCTGTGAACTTGCCGACCCCACTCTTTCCCACGTTTTGTTGCCTCCAGTCTTGAGCACCTACACTTCGAGAAAGTAGAGCAAGGTGTCGAAAATATAGTCCAAAAATTTACTCAAGCGCGAGAAATTTTTAGAAAAATTTCGTAGGAGTTTAATAAGGACGATTATATACTTCGCGGAACATTTAATCGTGCAGTTTTCTTCTGGCGAAACAATAGAATAAAATTTGTGTTTGAAAAGAAGAGTAAAAGTAATACTTAAATTTATTTTGCATCTCAAAATTTCAAAGTAAAAGTTAGTTAATAAATGTATTCAAAATCTTTTTTTGGATGAATTAAATTTTACTGATTTGCTATAATCTTTCTTTTGATGACTTTTATTTACGGAATTTGATAATTCGGTATGTATTTATCTTTTTTTTAAATTCACTTTTTGTGAAATTTATTAATCTATATATAATAATATTGGAAATATCAAGAGGTTATTCGTAATAAAATCATGTTTAATTGCAACTTTTTTTAACGTAATTATAAATAATTTGATAACATTTTAGATACATTTTCGATTTCCAGTTTTATTTTTCCATTATAAACTTCATCATATTTCCCTTTTTTTTTAAATTTCTAAATACGTATTTATAAAATATGAAAAGATGCGAATATGTTTGATTAATACTGTCATAATTTATAGAAATACATTTAAAGTTAAATGCCCTACATATGTACGAGAAAAGAACGGATTAATGATAAAGTAATTATTGCGTTAGGTAATGAAGCTGTTATATATTCTTGATTTATCTATTATTAAATAAGCAATTATATTATTATATATTGTAAATAAATCATGAATTAATTTTGTGCGACTATTATTCATTAAATTTTGATTATATTATTACAGTGGTGATAGTTTGATAATAACTAGCGTTATAATTTGCATTAATTATTCCCGTCGAGAAATTTACCGAAGTTCTCGATAGTGTTATCAATGACCACAATAACCAATCAGTAGCTATACTAGTTGGTCTCTGCATACGGAGGGTGAAAGGTTCGCGAGCGAATTTCGCTCTATTTCGAATTTCTCTCATTACCTTCGGTGTGCTCCTTGCTCGTTCTTCCTCGAAATCCTTCTGATCTTCGATGACCTCAAGTTACCATCCTCGCCGATCTTTTATTCCGAGGGGAAAGTTTAATGAGGGGGTTTTTCTCAATTGCATACAAGTCGGTCTATCTAAATTCGAGACCTGCTTAAGTTTCGTCTTAATGACGTTACTTTCGCAGAATGCCGCCAAGTCGATCGTAGAGAGGAGCCGCTCGCGAGCTCGTAACGTTAATAGTGCGGCGAACGATGGAATACGATTGGAGAACCTTTATGAAGTATTCATTCGGCCCGATCGATTCAACTCGCCTACATTCTTGCCGCAATAAAAGCAATCGCGCGCGATCGAACCGATCGGAAAATGGTTAGAATTCTGTCTACCTTTTATCGTTATTCCTGCTGTTACACTTATTATTGTATTTGTTATTGCATTACATAGGAAAGTCGTAATGTTTACCTTTCAAAATTCACGTTGATGTTGAAGAAATGTTTTGCATGTACAGATTTGAGTAAGTTTTATTTGGATTTTTCGTACTTTCAAAATCATGAAAGATCCTAAATATTTTATTGCATCTTTTTTTATTTGCGAAAACAATGTAGTGATATGTAAAATATATACGTGCTTTTAACATAATTTTGAGGTAAATGAAATATTTTAGTACTTGAAATTACCCTGCGAGCCTCCGCGGATGTCCGTGCGTTGTATTTAAGAACAATCATCCATGTGAATAAGTAAAAAATATGTATTCATCACATTATCGTACAGACGTTTTGATTTTTGTTTTGGATCCTCTTCAGTGTTACAAAATTAATAAATGATCTTACTATTGCCTCATCCAAAAGCTGTAAGCTTTTTCTCGAGATTCTAAGACAAATATTTACTTGGTCAGTTAATCGGAAAATCACTGTTAAATCTTAATACATAATAAATAATAAATTTAATACATACAAGATAATAGATCTGTAAAGATTGTAATGAAAGTCATATCATGAAATATTTTAGTTTTACTTTTATACGCCTCATATCGTTCATTGTACTCGCAATAATATGACTACATTTGAATTACAAACATAAAATGTTTTTATTGCATGTTTCTATAATCCTATTGAATTTTCGCTTTTTCCATTATCGTTCTCACACTTCTTCATTAAATATCACACGATAGAGTACACCAAGTGTCTTGCTAAACACAGTCGAGAGATCCCATCGTCCTTAAGGCGGGATTATTAATTAATAAGTTTTGGGACGAGAAACTTCTCAGAGTTTCCTCTCGCCGCTGTACCATAAATTTGCGGAGTATTCCAAGAATAACCGACTGTTCCGAGGAGAGATTGCGTCTACTTTCTATTCCGTAGCCGTCGCCATCTTCTGAATCCGCGCGTTAGAAAGACCGGAAAGATCCGTAGAGCGCTATATGTATAGAGAAACTAAGAGTCTGTCACCATAATTTCAATCGTGCGCGTTTCTCAACTTGGCTGAATTCTCGCGGAACAACGTGGATTTACGCAGATTGTGTTGAATAATTATTTTGCAGAATATTATAATACACAAATTTCTGTTACTAATTACAAGCTCATGAAAGTTGTAAAACACTGCATTGAAATAAAAATAGGAGTAATTGAAAATGTGCGATTACAATTTAAAAATGGTTCAAATTATAGCACTAGAAACGAAACAAATTTTAATTTAGTTTCAAGTTTTATTTATTCTGTTACATATTTTCACCCAAATTTCACTCACATTTTATTACATATGTACATAAAAAAAGTTTTTTATACAAAATATTCATCGCGTGTTTTATATGGAACTTTTATTTTCGCGTTATGAGAGATGATTTTTTTTTAAATGAATGAACAACGAGCAGTATTTATCTACCTATAAATATCTTTTCTTTTAACCTTTGGATATTATATTTATACTTTGAATTTTAGTTTTACCTGAATACGTTTTGTGGCAAATAGCTGAAATATTAGAAACAAGATTTTTTTATTTTTGTCTTGTTTAGCGCGAAATTTCATTATGAGGAAAAGACGGGTCTTCGGCTACTGTTTGCCTTAATGCAGGCTGATCTTGTTAGGGACGACGGTCGATTGTTGCGAGTAGTTTTCGTGTCCGGCACCCGGGCGGCCCCCCTCCGGAAACACGCTGGATCCGGTAACTCCGTTACTAGCGCGTCGACAACGCGACTAGAATTACCGATCGCAATTTTCCAACAGTACGACTCTGACGAGGCAAAGGGAAACACGTCTTCGTGAATGCTGCGACATAAATCGAAATCACTCGTACTGAATATCGGTGACATGTTACGTTATACACACGGTGACCACAAATACACACTCCTTCTCGTATTTATGATGTTTTCTTAACATTTTTTTCTTGATTAAAATAATGTATTTTCAATTTTTGAAGACTTTCCAAGAATTTAGGGGATTTAGAATTGTGGAGAGACAGAATCTCACTCAATTTTAAATCTACGTTATTACAAAAGCTTGAAATCATAACTTGAGATTTTAGATTAATTTGCAATCAGATTTCGCTTTGTAAAAACATCTGAGGGTCAATGGTTTTTTAATTCATTTCATTGCGAGGACTTTTCAGTATTGTTAAAAAAATAACGGAACTTATTACATTACATAATTATTATTTTCATATATACTTTAATTAAATTAAATCGAAATTTAAATTAACGGGTTATTTAATGTCAGTATACCGAATACAATTTTTTTTTCTTGAAGGAAAGGTAGATATGTTAGATTAGTCAAAGGAGCTATTTGTGGACACTGTGTATACTACAGCTACATCGTACGACGTGATTGGAAATAATTCCTGCTTGGAATACGTATAAAAATGCGTGACGAGTGTGATAACGAATTAGTCGGATGTCGCACGAATACGTCTTCTTCGCTGAGTTATGTACTCAGCGTCATGTTTCTACTTTTTACGCTCTCTGCAATTATAATGAAGTGAATGTAGTTCACGCCTTTCGAAAGAGAAACAAAGGATTGGAGACTCCAAGAAATGGTACAAGTTCTGCCTTTTAACATATATTCTTATTCTTTTATAACACTTGTTCTTTTTCTTCTTTCACTTAATATTGCTTATTATTTTAATTGATATTTTCAAGTTTTACTTTTCATTATTATTCATTGCATCGCGACGCTTTATATTTTCATTTTATTCTGTATATTTTTCTATTATGTACATTCGTACTTCCAATTGGAATAGAGAAAAACGTAGTAACAGCAATAAATAATTGATTGAGGCTTTTGCACGCGTTTTTAGTCCGCATTATTGTTGTACAGCGACTAATGTAGAAGCATAATAAATCTGAGTAGTATGCGTCACAATTGCAGCGCGCTTCAACGGCATCTTCACGCGTCGTAAAGGATTATGGCACTACGAGTTTTCCATTCTCTCACTTAGAATTCCATCCAGAAGGACACTTGATCCCGCGTATTCTGCTTTCTCTCTTGTCTTTCGCGTCTCTATATTATATCTTTCGCAGTTATTATATGAAATATAAAACCGCAGATAAGAGTATCATCGTATTTGCGCCATGGGGAGCAGCAATCTAAGCGTGCCGGAGAGGCAAGTCTTTCTATCCTAATTTCCGCGTCGTCTCTCGTAACTAAAAGCCGATAGTTTTCTCAAGACGACGTGCCATCGTCGCCTTTGTAAGACGATGACAACGTCGACGACGACGACGACGACGACGACGACGACGACGACGACGACGACGACGACGACGACGACGACGACGGCGATGCAAGTGGCTGGGTATCACGATGCTCGTCCTTACCGCATCTCGATCGATTACCCGAGCGATCGGACGATCACCCGTAATTATCGATTAGACGGGAACGACGCAGCGGGTGCGTGGCAACTCTCGAGCTTATCGCCGTCGAGAAAGCGTCGGCGTTGAGTTGCCTCATTTATAATTCACGCTAAAATGCTCCCGCCGCGATCGGTCGCGACGTGACGCAGCGGCGGCGACGCTATTTTACCGCATTTCACCTGCCATGCTAAAGCCCCATTCACACCGTACCGTGATCTGAACGCGCACCATCACTAATCGGCAATGTCTCCTCGAAATTGATTCCAAGGGATTACGGCGGGGATCGCGCCAGCATTCCACTCGGATTCCGGCTGCGACTGAATATTTCGCGATACGTTTCGACGGGGATATACGAGATGTTGTCGGGATTCTCTTATTTTTTTCTTCTTCCTCTCTGATTTTTCGTAAGTAAGATACGTTTTCCTGCTGTCATACAACGTTACAATACACGTGACCCATTGATGCGCATATAAAATGTAGAAATTGATAGTTACACGCACCTGCGATGCAGATTGAATGACAATTGATTGAATGACGATTGAATAACGTGTGATAGAAAGTTGCTTTTATATTGACGTACAAGCATTGTCTAGCTATTAATTTCTATCTAAAGTTACTGATTTTTTTTTTAAAGGAAGATTTAAAATTTTTTTAAATGTCTACTAATATTTAATAATGTTTTTGATTGATAAACATTATTTTGAAGCTTACAGAATATTAATCTTATTTCCAATTTTGTTCAACAAACATAATTAAGCTTTTGCAAAATTAATTGTGCGATATTTCAATGATGATAAGTTACAAAAATATCATGGCAATGTTTTGCACTAGAGATTTATACACTGAGAGAAAAAATTGTAGTGGTGGCAACTATAAGGGGGCAACCATACAAATTTTGTTAATATAATTATAATATATAGTTAAGTGAACTATATTGTAGTTATTGCAACTAAGTTAATGGTTAAGAGAACTAATAAAAAATAGTTGTAGTATACTATATAATATAGTAATTACAACTAATTGTTATTAGTTTTCTTAATCATAAACTTAGTTGCAATAATTATATTATAGTCCACTTAACTATATATTATAATTATATTAACAAAATTTGTATGGTTGTCCCCTTATAATTGCCACCACTAGATTTTTTCTCTCAGTGTAAACTTCGTTTAGCATTAATTTCCATGAGATATAGATTGCGATGTGATTATGTCGTTCCTTTGAAATTATTAAACGAGAGAGATTAAATGTTCCGAAAGATCTAAAGTCTATTTTATCTTGTCTCCGTAAAAAGCAAAATTTCGTCACAGATGCTGATACTAAATGAGGTGGTTTTATCGTAACTAATCAACACTGCGTTACCTTGGGACTTTCCATTTGTTAACTTATCAACGTAGTGTGCTTCTCTTCGCATCGAAATTAGCTTCCGTTGAACATTTGCTTCGCGTTTAACGAAGAGCAGGTGGCTCCGCGCGTAAAAAAAGGCCGTTGTTGTGCGTCGTTAAAACTCACGAAGCACTCTCGTTCCGCGACGTCGCCATATCGTTTCGTCCGTTTTGCTCTGTTTGCGCACTTCCTCTTTTTTCAGTCCTCTCTCCCTCTCTTTTCATCGTATTCTTTTTTCGTTCGCTGGACATTTGTCGGTGTTACAACGAAGTTTATGAGACACATTCTTGTCCCGTTTCTCCCCGCCGTCCCCTCTGTTACAAAACGAATCTCGCTCGTCCGCAGCTGCAGTCGGTGGCACGTTCGCATTGTTGCATCGAATTCCCGTAAAACTAATTACAAGTGGCGAACGGGCACTCGGTTACTTGATTCGCGCGACGGATTCGTGACCGGCTTGCCGAGCCCGTCCGGTCATTCGAGATTCGACCTGCGCCCGTTATCCGTGACCCGATATGTCTATTGGATATCAAGCGACACGCTTGCGTGATGTTGGATTAACCTCGACGCACGTCGTACGCGCGTTTAATTGATTAAGTTCACTGAGACTACTAGCGATGCCCGGTGAATGTTGACTTACTCTTGAACGAACGATATTTAAAATTGAAATATCAGATAATATAGTACGTTTCTCTCAAAAATTAAATATGTTTATATCTGGATCTGTAATTGTTTTAAAAAGCATTAAATCTTCCGTACGTTGTGTTTTTTACAAAAGTAAATTTCACTTGTATTTTAATTTAGCTGAAAATTTTAGAACGTCTTGGCTTTGCGTATATTCTACTTCGCATGACCGCACAGAAAAAAATGACTATCAAATCAACAATTTATTATTTCATGTATAAGCAAAAATATAAAATCTTCTTGGAAGAATTTGATAATCTCAGACATAATTTGCTTACATGAAGAAACAAAATTTCTTTTTGTTAGCAAATTATGTCTCTTCGAGATTATAAATACTTCTAAAGAAATTTTATACTCTTGCTTATACATGAAACAATGAATTGTTGATTTGATACTAATTTTTTTTCTGTGCGAAATTGAATTGGCTACCTTAATTTTGCCGATGACTAGTATATTGAGATGTTCTTCGCTCCAAGTTCACATTACTTTCTGCGTAAAAAAGAACGCGATGACGCGGTGAAGATAAACATTTCTTAAATATACAATCAAACTCCGAATCTAAAATCTCGAGCAATCATTTGCGGAAATACGTGGATACTATTGGGTGGGAAACTTTCGACAAGTCGAGTAAATAAGACGAAGAGTTACGTCGAACGATAGCGCGGAGCTTTTCCCGACCGGCGACGGCGGCATGCTATTAGGAATATCGTCACGAAGATCACATTTGGTGGGTCGGAGGACCGCGTTTTACCGCGTCCTCCTTTCCCGAGGTTTCGATCCCCCCGTGACAAGAGAGAGCCCAGAAGACCTGGCAATATGGATCATAAAGCTTCTCGGTCCGACACGTCTTGCCGCATTGATGCAGCTCGTAATCCGGATCGTAATATCGTTCTTTGTTCCTGACCAAAGTCGAGAAAGACGTCCCGGGAGAGAAGTAGCCAGTGTCTCGGGGAAAAATCGTGCATGTCCGACTGAAGGGACACCCGCGGGGCGGTCGACCGTAAAAGCCAAAGTACAATCCTCCCGGCCATCCACTTTGCGGAGGATCCTCGCGATGCAGAAGAGGCTCGCGTGCATAATAAACTCGAGACGTACGTGTCCGGATTGGCAGATATCGTCGTCACCCGTTTGACCCGACCTTGGCATTGGCGAATATGCGAAAAACACTCGGGATTCGCCTCGTTAGCATGTGAGTCGTGAGGTAGGCTTCCGAGAGCTCCACTCGGGCTTTTTCCATCCGCGCTGGAGGGAGGAACGAATTGAGTTCTGTGCGTCGCGTCGCTAAGGAACGCTGGGATTTAGACACAATGAGAAATGGCGCGAGCAAGAATGGTAGAGTAAAGAAGTGCACATGAAAGGAATGTAAAGTTCTCTAGGATGAACAGACGGTTCTGATGTAACGTTCTTTTGTGAGGGGAATTGTTAGAAACGTTCCACTTTTTACTGGAATAAATATCATTGTTTAAATAATAATAAACATTAACTAAATCTTTTAACAACTAGTACATTCTATATCCATGACAAAGTAGCTTGTCATATCTTCAGTAGGTTAATGCAATACTTCACTCTGCCTCGGGCGGTTGAGTAGTAAAAGCTCTTTTTAGACTCGAGCGCGTCAACGGCGCTCGGCCTTATCTCGAGACATCGTCGCGCGTCATTGTCCCAGTCAGCGCTATCGTGTTTTACGATACCTCTTGGGTGTTACGATATCATAATCGAAGTCACTCACGGAACTCGGGGCTATCTACCTCGATTCTAGCAGGTCGCACATATCTTGTATCACTGTCGTCTCCGTTGCGTCGGTAAAAGCAAGTCGACGCCATTGACGGGGAATAGCACCGACGCACAAGGCATCTGCCGCTGTTGTGTTGTCATTCTCACGTAGGTACGTCATACTGTCGATTCTACGGTACCGAAAGCAAGCGCCTTCCGATGCCGCGCTACGTGATTTCAATATGAAGGAGACAGTCAACAGCGCGAAACGTGTCGCCCCGAGATACGGGGAAGATCGCGTGGCTGGCTAAAAGATGAGTGTATGTGTGTATGCGCGTTATGTGTACTTGTATGGGTGCATTGCCGATATTCGCGGGCTTCTTCGATACAGTGTCCGTTACAGGCTTCCGGAATATTCACACGAGCTTTTTTTCGCGTTCTAAGATCATCGTACAAATATTTATCCCGACCCCTCAAAAATCCGCTCGTGGACGTCTGCGAAGAAGCTATTGGTTTTCAGGATTGCGCTATATGGAAAAAGTTGATAACATTGAAAAAAAATGAATATAAAAAGAAAGGAAATTTACGATAAATCGTTATCTCATTTTCCTCTTGTCAATTTAATTAAGATTTAGGAATCATATATATATATACAAGAAACCATCTCTAAAAAATCGAATCTCAAAATCTGTTTAGAACATATTATCTAAATTGGTTGTTACAAATTAAGACAAATATCGGATCCACTTTTCCCATAGAGAACGTTTATAATGTCGGCTATTAAATTCATCATGTAAATCTCGAGTTTCAGAGATAAGAGGGAATACTTAAATTACAAACAGATTAGTAAATATGGCTTTCCCATAGATAGACTTCTGATGTTCGCGTTGTGCAAATCTAATATCTAATTAATATCAGACTTCAGCTGTACGAGAGAGTGGCTTAGGTTACTAGACGATCTTGTAAACTGGGCGCCTCTCTTCCATGACAGGCCTTTCTTGCCTGCCCGGGTGTTGCGCAAATCATCCACGTGAAAATAATTTACGTGTAACTTCGCAATTTCGCGAAGACGTCTGATCGCAGCGGAATGAAACGCGAACCCGGTCGCTATCTGGCAGAGATGGCAATCGCGAAGATCTTCGAGGATCCTCTCAGGTGCGCAGGACGTCCCTTCGACGTCGATATGTCACGATCGTTGTCGAGTAGCGGCTCGCGATATTATATCAGCGCGCAAGAGTAAGCGTGCAATTGTCGAACGCGAATCGCGCGCGCGTGTGACTTGTACGGCTACGAGATCACTCACGGTAACAACTCGTCGAGCGGCGGTGAAAGCAGCCAGGTTAACTAAGTGCGCTGACATATGTAGGTGCAGCGCACCGTGCGATAGAGAAACCCGCGCGGTGCAGCCGCGCGTTTATGCGCTTCTCACCTGAACGCTCTTCTCGCTTCGGCGTTACTGATGCACACCTTTTTAGCGGTCTTGCCTGTGCACGTTTCGTTCCTCAGTTTGCAACAACAGATAGTTTTTTTTTTTTCGTTTACATTATTACCTTTGTAAGTGATCAGTATTCGTGTTTTTTTTTTATTCTTTGATGGTGCAGACGGACGAAAAATATAGGGTAAGGTTGCCGATATCGCATCGGCTCCTAAATCACACCACCTCGCGTATAAATTCAACCACAGTACTTGTACACTCTTTGTGGGATTATTTGGGAAC
>QKQZ01038883.1:0-40123 GCA_003595255.1 Solenopsis fugax
AGAGGGCAGTGTTTAGAAACATTAGAGACATCATTTTATGCTTGTTATTTAATGTTAAACAAGATAAAATAATATTTCTAATGAAATTTTCAATGGTATTTCTAAAGTTTCAGGAAAATTCTAAATCAGGAAAATTTTGAACAATGGAAAATTAAAAATATATAATTTTGTAACAAGGTATTGTGTTTCTTTTACATTAAAGTAATTTTTTAAAATTATTTTTATGGATAGTTATATTACAACCACTTTTTATCTTCCACCGATTATGCAGTGCATTAGATTTTTATAAATCACGTCCTAAATAATGAATATTTTATTACTTTGAGTCTAGAATCTGTCAAACAACATTTTGACGAATGTAATCGTTCAAGTTTCAATAGAAAATGTTAATTATAAACAAAGTTATTCAATAAAATGAAAATGAGTGCCATATTACCCTCTTCTCCTCTATGCACTCGTTATTTTGTATTAAAATAAGAAAAAGTTACTTACAATTCTATCGTTGTGTACATATCAAGAATGTAGTCTCACTCGATATGAGTTAAAACACGTACTAAATAAATACTCGACACTTCTTATCTGCACACGAAGTCTGTGAAACTGCAGACTTCGCACTTTCCTTGTTTCCTTAAATAAACACACATATAGAAAACAAAGAGTGAAAACAAAATATAGAAAAAGAGTTTCATCTGTACATTTATTATTTTACCAAATTGCATTGCATTCTTATAGCCTAAAATTAAATTATCGATTGTATTATTTCTACCTAAAACCTTACCGCGCACTTATCAAAAAGAATGGCTGAGTCTGAGTTTATTATAAGAACACTGTAGAGATTCGATGTGTTATTAAAGTCACACACGCCGTATTTCGTATTAAAAATATCGGCCCATCTCCCGCATCGTGCTACGCGATATTGCAGACGCCATTTCCGCGTTTTTTATTTCTTGTAATTCCAGCAGATTATTCTTGCCTGTACAGTAATTACAAATGTATTACAAATTAATAAGACATTACATCCAATGTTTTCATTTAACAACGGTATCTATTCTGATTAACATTAATGCTATATTGTAAAATATTTTTTTAATTTTTCTATAATAGAATTACTTTGCGTTTTCTTCGGTTGTAACAAGAAGAAAAATATTATTTTGTTGATTAATTTTGCTATGTTCATCTCATCGAGATTATGAAGACTTTTTTCAACATAGAATGAGAATTCGACATGATGCAGGCCGGATAGAGATTTATACAGATAAATTACGCTATTTCGTCGCTGTCGCTAAAGACATACACTTGCTTCGCGTGGAATCGCGGTAACTATTATTTCCCTGTTGCATTTAATGTCGCTAACGGACATACTCGATTTCGATCCCGCGGTACGGTGCCACCTATTGTCTCTCGCTCTTGCCTGGTGCTTGTTTTCTTTTCCACTTCCTCTTTCCCGCCTCTTCACTCTCGCGTAGTCTTCCTCCACTTCACTATCCTCCATTCGTCCCTCTTTTACCCTTTTCCTCTCTCTACGTTTCCTCTTTCTCCTCCTCTTCTTCCTCCAACGCAGTCACCGCTTGCCGTTTCTGTGTCTGTCTCCCGGACGGAGGAAGGAAGCGCTCCAGGAAATTCATTTGCAGAGACGTGGCACCGTACAGCAAAACACGAATGATATATTTACATGGCGCCGAGGGAGAAACCGACGAGATGGATTTACTCGAGAAAGGTTTATCGAGCGTTACGCGAGGGGGGAAGGGAGAGAAACGTGAAATGTATTTTTTGAAAGAAACGCGCTAATCCACTCTCGAAGCCGTGCGGAAGTTCGTCCATAGTTTTTGCCCTCGTTCGTCCCATGAATTTTCCAGGTTTTCGGGCGTGGCTGAGAAATGTACGATGTGAATTTGAGCGCGACTTATTTCGACGCAGCGGCGGATTTTAATGCGTCTCCGAGCGCGATTTGATTCGAATATAATAACTCTAGATCTTCACAGCGCCTAATGGAAAACTCACCACGATATTCAACGCTCAATAGACTTCAATTGACACACCATATATATTTATATGTCGTTGTATATTATTTTTCCATATGTATATGGAAAATTTATTTAAATTTTAAAAAATAATATACGAACAATACAGGGTAGACTGTGTGGACCTAGTTGACCAACTTTTCAATTTTTAAATTTTACTCGGATTTTTAGCCAAAATTGAGAAATTTATCAAAAAAGCAAATTCCGTACCAGTTACTAGATACATTAGATTATCTGGTAATATGTTAATAAGTGAAAAATAATAACTAATATAAGAAATTAATGCTTTTCAAATACATTTCCCAGATGTCAAGTAGTCCCAGTTTCAAGATAAGTTGACCTATAGCGTTGTTAAGAAATAATATTTATTAAGATATACTGTTAATATACTTTTATTTATTTTAATAAAACTTATCAAAAATTAAATTAAAACTTATCTGTATTTAACCATTTTTTAATTGTAACATAAATTTTATAAAATAGCTTAAGTTTATAGCTTCTTCTCGATAATCGTCATAATTATTTATAAATTAATGATATCTAAAACAAAATAAAGAATATTTTAAAATTTGTCACTTTATAAACCATTATTCGAAAAAAAATTCGTGGTATGCAATTAATAAGACAGATAATAAAAATTAATTGTGGGAATATATTAAATAAGATCCACACTTACTATTTAAACAGAAAGAGACTTCAAATATTCAGACAACTGTATAATAATTTTAAAAACAAAAGATGTAAGACTAAAAATATTTACTTGTGTATATAGTTTTCGAGTAATGCTTCATAGTTTTTGAACAATATGCTGTGCCGAAATAGTTCAGCAACTAAGCAACAGTGTTTATTGCGTGTATAAATTACGATTATAGCAATTCATTGTTTTGTTCTATTTATAAATCTAACTAGTCAGTTATCCTTATAGTCAACTAGTCTCAGTCTCCTCTATATTGATTAATTGATGCCATTAAAGTTAAGTGTGAATAAACTTGATCATTTCAGATTCGAGAATGACTTAATTATTTTCTTGTATAAACATACTTAGTGAAAAATGTAGCTTTAGAGAAATAATAAAAACTTTGTAGTATTTTTAACACAGCTACACTACTTTAAATTAAGGATATATGTGTCATATTTCAAAATATTACTAAAAATATAAAAATTTCATAGATTGTTCTATAATTGTGTTTAAATATCTGTAAAATTCGAGTATAATTCTTTTATTGGTTTAAAAGTTATTTTATTATTTGTTTATTCTTGATTCTTATGTAAAATCGCGTTTTATCTCTTTAATAAAAATTTTTACATATACTAATAAAACTCTAATAAATATTCGTGTAAAAATTTATTTAAAGCTTCTTGCTCATTTAAAAGTTATTTATTTAAAACTGTAATAAAATATGGTCATTTTCGCTGCAAAAACCATTATAAACCAAATTTTTCGTTGTTTTCTTCTTTGTAGATAATTTCAAGGGCAAAATTCGGGCATTCGTGACCAAAATTTTTTGTCGTTAATCAGGAAAAAAAATAAACTTAAAATGTTTTCAGTTTTCAAATTTCAATGACTTTTAGCTTGTATTGTATAGCTAAAACATTCTTGATAAAGGCGGCTTGGAAGTTTATGACAATTGAAATATGAAAAGAATCCATCTCGTCGGCCTTGAATATTTTAACGGCATTTGAATGCCGCTCTCTGAATCGGCATCAATGAATGACAGTGAATAGTCTGATTTCAATGCTACACTTATATCAATCTATATCAATCAGTGATATATGCTCTGATTCCGATTAGTGAGAATATCTTCCTCTTAATCAGAATCACTGAAAGACAGTCGCTGATGATTACAGTTACAAGTACAGCAAATCAGTAAGATTTCACTGATTCGAGATTTAGAGAGCGCGAAAATCGATTAATCTCTCGCTCAATGCGAGTCTCCCGTAAGATTTCCGTAAAAAAAAAGAGAATATCGGATCGCGTTTTATTGCTCCGAGAGTTTTCGACAAAGTCAAGCCACTCGCCGTTTATCTTGACCTGTCAACTACAGTCGGTGCTTAGCGTGCCGTTTAATAATATACTATAAGTCATAATCGCTCGTGTTTACTTCTAGAGTAATCGTTATTGCATTATATTGCTTGCTTTAGTCATGCCCGCGAGCTAACCGTCAACGAGAAGGTGACGACATTTAATCCTCTATTTTAGCAATAAATAAAATTTACGAATATACTTATCGTGCTCCTTAAATTAAATGCAAGCCTGGATTAATGTAACATTTTCGGATTGTGCATTAGATAGTGAGAAAATACTGTACGGCTTCTGTTGCGAGTTGTTTGTCATATACATATATTATTGTCGGCTCTATCTAAATTGTCGCCATATCTTCGAGAAGTATTTATCACGTAATTTTATTACACCGTCCATTTTTCAGAGACGCAGAAATTACGACGTGCAAAGTTCAATGGCAAATTTGCTTATAGTTAGACGTATCTCTTATAGATATTTGATGTCAAATGACTGAACAGATTAAAAGCAATTGACATTATTGAATTAATCCATTCATGAAATGTTATCTTAGTGATAGCACAATATTACGTGCGGATTTTTCTTCGAAAGATGATAATTCGAAACTAGAAGTAAAATGTGTGTATGTGTGTTTTATGTGTCACTCAAGTAAGAGACCAAGTTTGAGAATATTTTTCCAAAATATACTCTCAAAAATCGCTTCTCTATTTCCATTTGAGCACGTAAAAAAAGAATTAAGCGATATATTACAACTTTCACTACACATTGTCTCATTATAAAAATCATATCGCTTCGTTGAAAAATACATTGAAAAAAAATTTGTATCAAATCAACAATTCATTGTTTCATATATAAGCAAGAATATAAAATCTCCTTGGAAGTATTTATAATTTCAAAGAGACATAATTTGCTAACATAAAGAAATTTTGTTTCTTCATGTAAGCAAATTATGTAATCTGATCAAGATTATCAAATTCTTCCAAGAAGATTTTATATTCTTGCTTATATATGAAACAATGAATTGTTGATTTGATAGTCATTTTTTTCTGTGTAATTAATCAGAATCTGTAATCTGGGAGTCAGAATGTTTTCGGCGATGTGTCTCACAGTAGAAACGGCCTTTCACGTAAGTAGTCAGATGCAACGGGGGCGCGCGCGGTAAAGTTCATTGTCGAAATTGCCCGAAAGGTCTCTCGCTATCAGCTTCGTAGACGTACGGTGGGCACACGGGGGTGTCGGTATTTACGCTAAAATACGTAACGAGCTCTCTCCACGCTTCGGCTCGCCTTAATTTACGCCTTAATTTCCCCTGGCGCCGCAAGCGTTAGCTCGAGTCGATTTCGTGGCTTGGGCAATCAACCTAAGGATGAAATTCCAGGTTTCGGAAACACACCATTGTTGCATCACGAAAGCTCGTATTTCGTCATGTTACATTATCGAACGAGCATATCAGTTGCATTCGTTTTTCTTTGATGTAAAAAAAAGTGCAAGTCGTTTTTGCGATTTGAGTCATTCAAGATAAATGAAGCATTTTATCGAAATGGATGACATCACATGATATCACGCCTTTTTCAGCGCACGTGAAAATCACGCGTCACATCGCATGCAGTTAATGGAAAAATTATGATTCACATAATATCAATGAAATACAGACTATGTACACAGCCAGCGAATATAAACGATATTATTATAATACAACGAGAGAGTGAGAGAGAAAGAGAGAGCTCGCGTGACGTGACAATAGCATGCCCTTATCTTTAATCACCTGCTATCTCGACGTCGTGATCGTCGTACATTTCCGTTCGACCATACTTCGTGTTCAAATCAAAAGACGAGCGGATTTTGCAAGAGTCCAACCAAGTTCGGTTTCACGACGATTAAGCGCGAGCGAAAGTCTCGGACGGGATAGGTGGCGTGAGATGCTGGTCATCGTCTTCTCGTCGTCACCGACGGTAATGGTTCTACTCACACTCCCCCTTCGGGGCAGCGGTGTCACATGCAACCGCAAGCTTCCACCACCATGTTCGGCAATGTTTTCTGTGTGATCGTGTTGTTTGAGTTGACATAGAGTAGTTGGAGCGGGGCAAGCTGCGTCGGCGAGCAGCATGGCACTATCTTGTTCTTTTGATGTCCCTCCTTGGTCATCAACTTCTGCAAAGAAAAGTGCTTTCGTGCTTATTAATTCGCGAAGATCTTGATTTGGTGGGATGAGTTTACGATCGGTACTCGGTTTTATTCTTTAATTGCTGACTGAACCGTAACAATCTTAAAGAGAAACATATGTAAGACTTAATATTATCATATACAATTTTATAAAACCCATATATAAATATATTGAAAACCTTTAACCTTTCATACTTTGAAACGTTTTTGTATATACAAGATAATCGGAAAGATCAAACTCATACAATTTGTTAATGAAGTCGAGTAGGTGAAAAAAAGTTTATAACAAACTTATACCGAAAATGTTTTATTAAAAAGTTATAAACGATCAAAGATTTTTAATAATTGTTGTAATAATTATAAATGTTTGATGAGTATTTGAAAGCCCAATGAGCAAAGTAATATCTTTTTAACAATTTAAAAAATATTTTTGAAATAAAAGAAAATATTTTTAAAAACGTTAAAATTAATGGGATAGATCCCCTTTTTTACATTTAAAAAATATTTATTTTAATAATGGTAAAAGTGTTTTTTTAACATAAAATAAAATAAAAATAAATATGCTCTTTTAACATTGAAAAAATATTCATTTTAATATTGTGAAAAATATTTTCTTTAAATAAAATAAAGATGAAAATGTCTTTAAAACAAAAAAAATTCGGGAATCTTTTTTCTCACTTCTGTGAAGCTAGGCACTATGCTAGAATTATACCATATTCAAATTTTTTTTTAATTATGGAGGTGCTAGCTTTGCAGAAGTTTTCTCAAGAATTTTTTTCCGGAAATTTCCAAGTGATCACCCAGCCAAGCTAGAATTGCCATTACCAATGTTGCTTGACTTCTGTATATACTAATACTTGAGTAATGATCTGTGAATACTGTGTAAATACATATGTATATAGCATTGATAGATCAGCTTAATATACATATGTTGTCGAAAAGATAAAACATACAGAATTAAAATAATTAAAATTTAGTTGCTTTATTTTAAATCGTTATTCCAAATAATTAATGTAAAATAAATGTTAAATTAATATTAAATAAATATTGTGTGTGTGGATAAAATTTTTTTAAAATCATTATTGTAAATGAGTAATTAACCTAAAGGGAATATTAAATTAATGTTAAATAAACAATTTTTTCAAATTGTTATTTTAAAAAAATGATTAATGTGAAGTAAATACTAAATTAATGCAGAATTAATGTAAAATAAGTATGTAAGTTAGTATGAAACAAATATTTTTACAACGAAGCTGTACAATGTATAACTAATGAAAAATAAATATTAAAAAAACATTTAAACAAGATTGTCTGCTTATCGAGAAAATTCGACAAATAGAAGTCTTGCAGAAGAAAGACTTTTGCGAATTTATTAAAATTATTATAATAATTAATTTTTTGTATCTACTCGACTTAATACGTTGTTAAGTTTGACCCTCACCTTTCCGGATATTCTGTATAATAAATTATAGATTAAAATAATTATGATAAAATTAGAAAGTATGAGGATAATTTAAACATGTTTTTAATAAAGAATAAAATAATTTTTTAAAAAGATTAAAGTATAAAAAATATTTTTTTATTTCAAAACAGAAATTTGTATTTGAGTTTGACTATCAAAGTTGATATAAATTTTAAAATGGATTTTAATCACCTGTTCGTAAGTTGTGACGTTTGATGATTCTTTAATAGTGAAAGGTTTCTTGAGAAGTGGCGGAGTAATGGATAAGGAGAATATCCTTCTTTCTAGTTGTCCCCAGACTACTGAACGTAAGAAAATCATCTCTATTTCGTGTATGCAAACGATATTTCTCGCGTCACGCTTCGTATATGGCAGAAAGCATAGACCTAAGTTAATGGGGTTTTACGTTGCGTGATAATGGAGTCTTAACTCCCCATTATCGTTACGAGTTGCAAACTATATTACTCACATTATGTGCCGCGGTATAACAAGAGTGCCTCCTCTCCCGACTTTTATTAACAATTAATGCGGGTAATAAAGGACGCGATTATGCTGCACGATTATATTTTTTTACGTTAAGTAAAGCGTAAATTGCGTATGTATACGTGTATAGCCGTAGGAGATGGAAAGGGATTACTTCGCCTGACGTGAACCAGCTTTTACCAAACTGTAACTAAAAGCTACATTCACGTGCGAAATTGTCCAATTTAGGAATCGAAAATTTTCGTATAAAGGAAACAGTAATTGAAAAATATTTGAAATGATTTTCTGTTTGGTGAAAAGTTACACTGCAGAAAAAATTTATAAATAAAATTTTAATTATTTAAAATAGAAATTATTAATAAATTTTGTTTTTTAAATAAAGCTATGTCCTTAATGAGATAATTTCTAGTTCAGTAGATTAAAAATCGAAGGAAATAATTCTTAACACAACGAAATGTTTCTGATCGTTGACTTTTGAAATCATAGTCGACAAATTAATTAGGAATATCAGTGATATTTATTATTGGCAATACTTTTTATGCGATACCACCGCCGGTAAATCCACGAAGAAACGCACGGAGTGACATGCGATTTTCGAAATAGCGAGAGAAAGACGCGGCGTCGGCGTTCTCCTCGTGTGTACTCGCGAAGAAAGAACGAATATAAATCACACTGGCGACACATTTCTTCAGCACGATAATCGGTTGTTACGCATCTGCGCTTCGTACGACCTGACACAAGCGAGATAAGATTACCGCGCTCTATTTTAAATATAGATAGAACTTTTTCCATAATATTTTGTGTCCCTTTCAGAGACGACAAATATATTAATTCCGTTGTAACAAAAATGCAGATAGGCAAAAATAGAATAGGCAATAACATAATGATAAGAATGAGCTAACTCTGATAATCCTAATATAATTGTAAAGAGTAAAGGTTAATGATATAAGACGAGAATGAAATAACAATGTTTAGGTAGCGATAACGAGAGAAAATAAATGACAGTGAAAAATGTGCCAGATAAAAAAACCGTAATATGGAATAAATAGAAGAAAATATTTTTGTATTTATAGCAAAGATAATCATTCGCTTGTTTGAAGAATTTGAAGATAAAAAAGTTTTAAAAATAGACTAAAAATTGAAGTTTGTACTACAAATTACAATATTCTTAAATGTTAACTAAATCTAACAACAGCTACTTTTAATGTATTAATAATCACGTTATGTCAATATCAATGCGGTTAATGTTGCTCGGAAGGAAAGAAGCCTTTTTATTTTTAATCATCTCAATTAAATTAATTGGGACATCCAACTCAACTCTTGCATTAATTTATAATACTTTACGTCTAGACATAATTTTTAATTTATAACAATACACTGAGAATGATTCATGATCAATAAGTCGAAACATCCATGTTTCCTTGTTTGATTATTTATAAATAATATTATATTTATAAATTATTATTTATAAATAATATAGCCTGTACATCCAACGAAGCTTTTGTTACTTCAATTGTTTTTAATTTTGAGAAGCCTTTAGCTATTTAAATTAAACTTGTTATTATCGATCGAGACCGAACACACAGAAAGAACAGTTTTGCTTATGTATTTAAAAATTTAGCTAGATACAGATCGAAAATTATAATTTTGTTAGACCATCAAAATAATTATAAAGGAAGTTTAAGCATGATGAGCCTTGCTGTAAAAAATTTTGACATTCTAGCAATCAGCTTGAGCGTCTTACGTAATCATTTTGATGGTACTGCAAAATTATTTTCCGACCTGTATCCAGCTAAATTTTTAGATTTCTCAGCAAAACCGTTTTTTCCGTGCACCAGTGAAGAATGTGAGAGCCATGCCATGCTCACCATAATAACGTTATTGTATTCCGAACCGCTGAAGGTTAAGGCAGCCGCCGTGGAACAGGATCCTCGGCAGAAATACGCGTGGTATCCGCTGGGGTGTAAAATCCAGGCGCTCCAACCGATGTCTGTGAAGTTAATGTAAAGCTCATCTCGACAGCACTCCGTCATCTCGGGCAGGCAATTCGAGTGCCTCTTGGGCCTATTCCGCTGTGGCAGTGGCTCCGTGTGGATCACTAGGAACGGTTTTAGAGTCTGCTCGGTGGACACCGGCGCTCTGTCGCGATCAGTCGAGCAGGTCGTGCAAGCTAGCTGGATGGCGTGATTTAATCGGTGTCGGCCTATCCATTTCCTCGCTACAAATTTTATGTCTGTTTTCACCCAGCCCTCTGAAAGAAAAGATTAACGATTTTTTGATACGTAGTATCGCATGACCGAGAAATGGCACACTGAGAGAAAAAAATAGTTTACAATTACCATAATTTAACTATAATTTTTGCCAACTGTATATTTATAGTCGTTTTAACCATGCAAATTAAAGTTATTATTAGAAAGATATTCGACAGATAATGTTTAAATACAAATTGAAACAAGAACGCCTTTACGGTCATAGCTAGATCTTAGTGCTTTTATATTTATTACTTGTGTGATTTCATATACCTTTTTCAAATTCACTCGACTGCGCGCCGAATTACTTTCTCGGACATAACACAGCTCTAAGTTGAACATGAACAGGTAATATCACATTTATTAAATTGAATCAATTTAATAACTAACGATGCTGACTTGCATCTTAAAAGTTATTAGTTATAATTACTACGTAAATAGTAAGCGAATGTTAAAAAAATAGTTACATTCACTATAATTGTGATTACATTTAATATATAGAAATGATTATTTTATTTCGATATTTATCTTAATATTTTGCTATATTAATATTTGAAATTATCATAATTTATAGTAAAATTTTATTATAGTTGGAAGAAACACAAGATTATTATTACTAACATTGTAGCAATAATAAGTATAAAAATGGAGCTTTTAACCGTAATTATTTTACCATGCAATTATAGTCACAAATACCAGACTTTTTTCTCAGTGTTAAAATTTCATGAAATTATGCAGACAATATGATTTATTTCCGACAATACATTGACAAAGAATTGTTTTTCCGTGTCGCAATCGTAAGGAATAGCTAAATCGTTCAGCTTTTGCATTTTTTAACTCTTTAATTTTTATGTTTTCTATTCTGAGGTAAAATCATGTAATTTTGTAAAAGAAAGATAAAAATTGTCAAATTTTGTTATTATAATCTGTTTAAACATTAAACCAGTTTAATTTTATATGTCTCACGATTTTTAAAGTGCGATGTTTTCTAATATTTCGAATTTTCGATAAACTCTTGTTAAATTTTAATTTAAACGTTCAACAATCGATTTCCAGTCGCATTTCGTACCAATGGGCATTAGATGACGTTAGAAATCGTTCGGGATATTGCGATATGAGAAAATTATTCCTCATCATTTGTATCGAATTTTCGGTAAAGGACGAAATTGCGATGTGCAACGAGGGACAGATTCGCAAAGTGCATGCAATGCAACGGAGTAACGAAATTTCACGATGGAAGATTTCTATGCGACGCGGAATCGTATGTGACGAATGGATGAGGATTGGTGGAGGAGACGGGAGAAAGAGAGAGGAGAGAGAGAGAGAGAGAGACCGCTTCCATCCTCCATTTACCCACCTCCGATGTCGGTCTCGAAGATTGCCATGACGGTGTTCTTTTCGAATCTGCCGCCTTGGTCCCAGTGATCGAGCTCAGATAGCACGAATGTCTGCTTGAGCCCGTCGTCGTTCTCGACCTGTTCCTTGTAGAACCAAAGCTCTGCCGAGGTCACGTCTACGTACAGCATCTCGTTCGGCAGGTCAAACGTGAAACAGGCAGCCGGATTGAACCCCGTTATGTGATTCGAACTTTGATGATATTTCGAATCGGCCACACCTGGAATCGTCGTGATTCGATCATTTTCTTGAGAGGGCACAACACGGTCGTTGGACTATATGGTTTTATTTAAGAGTCGAAATTGAGATTCGATCGTAAATGACGAAGTAATTTTTCTTGCTAAATTCTTTGATTCTTGGACTTCTAACTGAAAGGTACTTTTTATATTTTAACACAGAATACGACTAAATATTAATATTATATTATATAAAGTTTATAATTAATATTAATTAAATTAAATACTACGAAACCGTCCTATTAAAGGAGGTCAAAACTTCATTTGGACTATGAAATTATTGAATATGATTAAATACGATTTAGAACAAGTTTATCTACTTATGATTATTTTATTATTTATACATATACGTTCGACAGTAAGAATAAATGAGTCGATAAAGAACACGTGGAAGTTATAGAATCTAATCATTCAACCTCGATTTAAAATGTATATTCTAATCTTTTAGTTCACAGATATTTTTTTCTTTACGAAAATAAGAGCGCGTGTTAAAATTATTCTCTAAAATAGGGACAGAAGTATACCATGCTTATTATATCTTATTTTTCATTTTGTCAATAATTTAAATATTCCCCATTTGACTTGAGTGCATGGCACGGCTATTCGGTTGCCTTGCTTCTATGACGGACGCGTATCTTTATGGGCTATCCCATTACAAACTAATTTAGCATGCCAATGAACGACACCGAAGACTCAGTTATTCGAGACTTTTGAGAGTGCGCCTTTGGCCACGCGCGATCGGCCTGCAATTTACGGCGGTGCTCGAAGTAAGCCTCAAATGGAACCACAATTATCTGGAAAAGTGCGCTTTAAAAGGTTCTCGTAACCGCGTCAAAGTGCAGCAAAGGTTATTTCTGAGCGGCACGTACGATACGCGAGCATAAGGTTAAACAGAAACATCGATAATATTGAATCATCCTTGCCTGATAAAAAGAAATCTGTTATTACAAGGAATTACTGTGAAAAGATATAATTCATGATTTTCTACATATTTTCTACTATATTTTCTTATTTATAATTATTATATTATTTAATTTTTTGCACTAAATGAAACATTTTGCAATATATTGACTGAAAATAAAAATTTTTTTATTAAACCAACAAGACGATATTATATAATAGAATGCATTTTAATGTGAGATTACAGTTAGAACGTTTAATGAACTTCATTATACATATTTGGTGTTAGCCTTTTCCAATTATCGATCTAATACCTTTTAGTTATGTAGTCACTAGACGTTTTTTCATTAAAAAGTTATGCAAATATAACTAGATTTAGTACCATTCTCAAGATATCTAATATATTTAATGAGAAAGAAATCGTACCCATCTGATAATTTCTAAAAGAATTTTGATTCGTCCATTTTCCAACGGACACACTGCTTAAATCTGCCAGATTTCCAATTTATGCAACTAAATTTTTTCCCAATATTAAAGTTTCCAATAAAGTTTTCCAATAAAGAAGTATTTCTCGAAGTTTTAAATTAGCTTTTGAAAATTCCAAGTTGTTTTGCAGAATTATCGATAACATTTTATAGAGTGTTTCCTGACAAATTTTAATAGAAGTAATTCTCATTAATACATCGATTCATAATAAACCGAAAAACAGTGCTCAATGCAATGCTTTGTCAATGTATGCGCGTCGATGGTCGGAGAGCGATCCGCGATATAACGCACTATCAAGCGCGTGGAAATTATTTCCGGGCGGATTCTTGGGCGATCAGCGTGTCCGATTGATCGCCACTTCCGCATGATTTATAGCCGGGATTATGCAACACCAGGCGTCAGAGTGAATCCATATCGTTGCACAACGCGTGCCAAACGTCAGCGGCAGCGTATCCGTATGCGCGCTGTATTTTTCTCGGTCTACCAAGCGTTTCTCTCGTTTTTTCATACGCGTGTACTCGTATGTTGCATTTCCCCATTGAAAAAATAAAACCTTACTGAGAATAACATTCACTCCATTTTGTAAATACGTATGAACAAATACTGAAAAATAGTTTTGTTGCATTAATTAGAAATCTTGTGAATACAACCGATAAATATGTCTGTGTAAAAACGGACGAATCAGAAATTTTGTAGGAATTACCGGATTATAGTAAAGTCTATCAAACGTTATAAAATCTCGAGTCCTATTATAGTAATCAGAACGTGATTTTTTCAAAACGCACTCAATCATACACTGAAAAAAAAAGTCTGGTTATAACTACCAAATGTATAGTAAAATAGTATCAATTAAATATTTTGTCAATATAACTAAAAATAATTTTATTTTACTAAATGTTTAGTAGGTATTATCAAATCTGGTATAAGTTACTAAATATTTAGAAAAGTAAAATTATTTTTGGTTACATTGATCAAATATTTAATTGATACTATTTTTATACATTTGATAAGTATAACCAGTTTTTTTTTCAGTGTTGATATAATAAAATTATTTTCTCAGTAAAGAAATTATCCTCGTAAGCAACTAATTTTATCAAATTAATATATAGAGCAGAAGTACCGCCCCATTTATATTTTGCAATAACTTTTTTAATAGTCGATATTTAAAATTCAAAACATAACGGTTACATTCATCAATATATTATTCAATTGATTCTAGACTCAAAGTTATACTTAATAATAATTATTACTTGGGATATTATTTTATAAAAATGTAATGTTATTGCATAATGAGTCGAAGAGAAACAAGAGTGATAATGTGCCCTTTTCCCTTCACAAATATAGATTGAAAAATTGATTTGTTTTAAAAAAACACAATGTTTTGTTATAAAATTAAAGTATTGTCAAATATATGTAAATAGGTATGTATATATGTAGACTATAGTATTAAAAATTTATAATACATGTAAACAATTTGCAATAGAACGATTTACAATAAACTTGTCGAATAATTACTTGTATTAGGCTCAAGGGATTACACAGAATTCCATGTTATTGTTTAACATTGCTGCATTGACTCCGTCACAATCAGTCCCATTTGACCATTTTTATATTTTTTAATTGTTGCTTAAGCAAAAAATATATTTCAATATAACTGTAGTTATTTTATATATATATATAGGATATCCTTAGAATCTTTATTTTATAAGTATATATATTGGGATTATGATACAATGATCAAATTTATAAACATTTAATGTATCACTGATTTATTTCACTTTCGGCTAACAAAAGCTGAAAATATTTTCTATTTTTGAAAATACACTATTCAATCTGAAATAACTTATTGCAGCATGACCGTTATGTTTTTGCAGAAATGCTATATTTTTTTAATGCAATATTATCGTTTGTCATTTTGTAGCAATACTTAATTATGAAGTGTACCAACATGCCCTATGTACCAATTAACTCTGGCCTTCCTTAATCACTACAATTCGTCACTTAATAACGGAGATATGAGTTATGAATGACTGTTATACGTACAAAGGCTATAATACCATCTTCTCCTTTACAAATAATCTTGTATATCAAATATCAAATTCTTTTTATGTAAAGCATAAATGACATTAGTCGGAATGTAAACAGCTTTCTTATCCCGTTGAAACGCAACATCAACATTATGCAATATAAATTATTGATAACATAAATTACTGTGATAACATAATGATCCTTCATAAGTATTCAATTAAATGCAAAGTGGCAAGATTCTTTTTGTCATTAATTAGTATTGTCCACGATAATTGTGTACATGTATTTCATGTAACTCTAGCAGCAAATAACCAAAGATCAGCAGTCATTATAACACCATATGGGATCTCGCTGACTTCATGTTCTATTGATCCTTCCTCGCGTATTCTCAGAGTTCATAAGATTTTCATTTAGAAATCCGATTTCCGGATTATATTAGCCCGAACAGTCGTTCCAAGATTTTCAGATATTTTCGGAACGAATTCCACGTATACCTTCAGGACATTCTCGAGCATACACTACTTCCCAATGTCGCGGCGCAGATTCGACAGCGAGATGAACATTTCCGGTTCACTGGCCTCAATCGCACCGCCGTAATCTACAGTTCTCGCCCCGAAATCGCGCTGCGAGTTAACTAGGCCGAATAAATGTCCCAATATTACGAAACCCCTCGACTTATAGTTTACACACGTTTATGCGTGCGTGTGTGATTTCGTGCCGAAATTAGATAAAAAGTGAATATTTTGGGTTACGTCGAATCGACTTGTAACCTTCGTGCCCGAGAGAGATACGAGATATATGCAGCATCGTGTTGGATGTTAATTCGCACTACGGGCTACGATAACAGCATATCTATCGCGAAGTGTGGAGAAACGTGATTTTTTTTAAGTCCGGTTGTTGCGAACACGAATTCACGGGACCAAAGTTCACAAAGCGAGAGTTCCTGTACAGAAAATGCGCGAATTGAAAAATCGTAAAATCGAGTTTGATGCTTCTATGAAGATTTCTTTGGAAAATCTGACGAACAGAGAGAATTACACAACGCGATGAAGCGATGCTGCAGATATCGAATTGCTTTTTAAAATGAATGCAGTCGAAACATTTAAAAAGAAAAAAACTTTCAGCAGATTCGGTAAAAATAACGCCAACTATAAATGCCGTTTTTTTAAATGTTTTGTACAATTAATAATTCAAAGTTAAAGATTAATGTGCGTTAGAGAATTTCTGATACAAAATTTATGACACAATGTTAATAAATGTTTAATAATTATGCAAAGATTAAAGTAAAGAATAATTAAAAGAAAACAAGATAAAGCTTGTGAAAAAGGAAAAAGGCATAATGAGAGAATTAGAGATTAGAAAAATCTAAAAGGCGTATCGCAATCGCGCGATCGATGCTTTCGTTAAATGCGGAGTCACAATCGCGTGCGCGAAAAACGTACTGCAAAAAGAAGCGTGAAAAAAAATTCGGGGCAATAATATTCAGCATATTCGTGCAGCCGATGAACGATACGATTATATTATCGTATTCCTACATTCCGTCAGAGTGGCAAGAAATTACGTGTTCGTAAATTATGCATGGCTCCGTTGCGAATAAAGTTGCATGACGCGGTAGAATGCCAAAATGGTAACAGCTGGCTTCAAGTGTAAAAAAACTTTTGTACGTAACGTATACTATCTTACAGTTTCTTCGTATGCTATCTTATACGTAGGCGAACGTTTCGGAAATAGTAACGGAAATTTCTGGTTTCATGTGGATTCAGGCATACGGATATTCTTATCAATATTCCTGATAAGGACTGATTAATAAATAAGGGCTGATTAATAAATAAGTTCCGGTGTAGATAATTACTGAATCACTTATAAGAAGTCACTTATAAGTATTATATACTGTACTTAACTATTTAGTCTATTGCAAGTGGAGAATAATAAATGGAAAAGACGATTTGATTTAAGGAGGTATTCTATAGTTTGAAGTATCATTTTAAAGGCTATTTTTACGAATTTTCTACTCTGAACTGAAAACATCTAAGGTATTGACATAAATACGTGTTTATTACTTCTTTAACTTTGTAAAAATTTAATTCTTAGTCCTAATTATTAATGTAAAATAGAGATATTATTTATAAATACGGCATAATTTAAAAAAATCCTGTTTATGTCGTCCCAGAGGTGGCGTTCTTCATGTTAATCTTAAACCAACGATCCGAGGTTTATGTTAATCTACACAATTGTGATTATCATTAGAACTAGAATAAATTATTTATCGCAATGCTTAATAAAATGGTGATCAACTAAAAATGAAAAACAGAATTTCGCAAAAATCTTTTAAACTTTTGTAAAAGCTGTAAACACCTTTTGGAGATTAAAAAAATCTTGGTTCGAACCACAAGTATTATGAATATTTTGCTTCGAGGCAGAAGTCGATCGATTCAGTTTGAGAAAAACTTAGGACAACGTTGAAAAATATAATTTAAAAAGAAAATATTTAAAAGTTTTACAAAGGCTTTACACATAAAAAGAATGAATTACTTTATTCTGCTATACCATAAAATACATCTTTCTCTTTCTTTGTCGATATATGTATTTGGAGAGAAAGGAAAAGATTGATTTTGATTACAAACAAATAAATAAAGCGTCTTTATGCTGCATGAAATCGCACGGTTTGGCTCATACATTTTCCAAAACGTGAAAACAATGACAAACTGTTCGAATTTTGTTAAATCGTTTTATAGGCTTATTCTCAATAGATTAAAGATTGAAAAACTGATTAATAGAAAAATCAATTTTTTGATTCGTCAAACTAAAATATCCCGTCTACAAATTTGGTTATATGCAGTTCTAAAAATAATTTTATTAGACCATAAAAATAATTGTATAGAACATTTAAATTAGTTGTTAGAATAACAAAACATTTTGCAGCCTTGCTGTTATTATGCTCTTACGTAATTATTTTGGTGAGCTAACGAAATTATTTTCAATGTGGAGGATATATAACAGATTCAAACAGATTTATTGTAATGTTTTTTTAAAAATGTTTTCTAAAAGTAAAAATTCAATTTTATTAAGCAAAATGGAACTAATATATTAATCCAATATTTATATTTTTGTGCAAGGGAACAACGGTTCCTCTCATGTATTTATAATTGGATGGTAAGGATTTAATTTTTGTCGTTTCAGTAGTCAGATAAATTAAAGCGGATAATTCTACGAATTGCTCTGACGCGCATATCCGTTACGTATAGTATATTCCGTGACAAATTAAAAGCTTTAACGAAATAAGTTCTTCATCTTGGCTTATATATAAATACTATTTCATAGTTATTTTAAATACCGTGTAGGATTTAAATAAATAGTTTTCCTAATTATCTCTTTGGTTTTTATCCCCATTGCTTTTTTTTACTCTTGTGAAAACTCTTTGCAATGACAAGGCTCGAAATAATTTTATAAATTGAATGAATTTCCAAGAGAAAGGCGTCCTCGTGATTTTAAGAAATTCGCCAAGCACGTCGAAAATGATTCACACGGGCGATTAAAATGTCGGAACTGTGATTCTGCGTTGTAATTCGAGGTAAATTTCCGCCGCGCCGTCGGGATTCATACGTGCGCCGTTCGCGCGGCTTCCGTATTTGCATCGCCGCGGAAAATTTGAAATTCATGGTCCCAGCCGGTCGTCGGTGGTACCAGAAGTACCGCGAAAGAGAGAGAGACAGAGAGAAAGAGAGAGAAAGAGAAAAACGGCGTTATTGTTACCGGTTCTCGTTTATTTCGAGGGAGCCGTGCAATTACGAAATATTCATATCCTCGCTGGTGTTTTTCGTCTGGCTGGCCAAGAAGGGGGGTTGTCGGCAGGAACGGTCAGCCGACGGTAAAGAGAAAGAAACGAGCTTCTCGGAGCGGTGTTTTCGATGCGAGACGCTCAGTTTTGAGTATGAATACGCTGGATGCGTGAGAATGTAAAATTGAATACCAAATGATGTTACGAAGTACGTACAAAACATTGTAATGCGTTAAAACTGAAAAGATACCTGCATAAGAGAAAGTTGAAATTTAATTCTCCGCAAATTATTATAATTTTCCATTGATAATAGCAATTGTTTACGGGAAGTTGTTGCATCTACATATATACCTTTCTGATTTTACAAAATTACACATTAAATCAACGACTTGGACTCGTTGGATTACATGTTCCTGCAATTTATTATAAATTTTCATGCAAGTATTCGGATACGTTTCCGGCACAATAGTTCATTAGCGGATTTCTCTTCGTCTGCGCTTCATCGAAAAAGCGTGCTCGATATTCAGAGATTTTGTTTCGCATTCGAACATTCGGCGACTAGGAGTGCACTATACGAGAAAGACGCGCGCACAATATTCGCGAATGACGCGTATTTTTTCCTCAGCGTAACTCGTCCTTCGCCTTTCCTCCATCTATGCATCGCGCTATGGATTTGAATAACCGTTCATTAGCAGTCTACACGTGCTCGAATATTTTCACAATAGTTTGCGTGTAATTATATAGACGAAAGGTATTACTAAAATTTTTTCCCACAAGCTTACAATTCATATTTCATGTGATTTTTAAAAATTCGTCGATATATTGTATTACCAGGTCGGAATGCTGAAATTTTTATTTTTAGAAGTATTTTTTAATAAATTTCGGAAGATAGATTTTAATGCTCTTCTTTAAAAAATTATAAAAATACAAAGTTTGTTAAGACAGCTCAAATCAAGAAATAAGTTTACGATCATAGTTCTAAAGATCTTAGTTTCGAAAATAATATTTCTTGTATGATTTTCAAACATTTTCTAATTCTCTGAACTGTGCGCCGTTACTTTCGGTTTCAAACGCAGCTCATAAATTGAATGAGAAAAATAATTTAATAATACAGATGTTAATAAGCATTTATAAGATCACTCCTCCCTCTCTGCAGAAAATATGATGAATCTGTTGCGAAAAATATTGCCTCAGCCAGGGTGACCTGAAACCGAAAGTAACGGCGCAGAGTTCAAAGAATTTGAAAATGTATCGGAAAATCATACAAGAAATGTCATACAAGAATAGTTTTCAGTATTAAGATATTGTTATAAGTGTTATGATCATATAGGATAAATTCGGGTAAAATAGCCATAGTTTTTAAAAATACAAAAAACACATTTTTATTTTTGTTATTTTTTTAAAATGTTTGATATATCATTTCACTGAATCTTAAAGTTAATAATATTTACTATTGAATTTAAAGAGAAAACACTTATTAGAAATCTAATATTATAACATATGCATTGACCATCTTATCAAAATTTTAAGGAAAAAATGGCCATAGTATTATGGGACAGCTATACACGTTTTATATTAAAAATGAATGTAACATTTTCTAAAGTGATAAATAAAACTTATTTTATATATTTAGTATAAACATGTATATATATCTTAAATATATATGTAATTATATATGACTTAGTTATACAATATAATATTACAATAGTAACATAAAAATAAAAATCTGATATTGCAATAATAACATAACAATTATAATTCTTTTAAAGTAAGGAAAAGAAACAGATTTCTATTTAATTTAAAGAAAAACAATGTATGAAAAAACAAAGTGGGCCATCTTGCCCGAATTGTAAGAAAAAGATGATCATAGTGTATTTAAATAAATAGTGAAAATAAAAGTACAAATTATAAGTCACGTTACAATTTAGGTTCTTTTATTATTTACGTAACGTTGATTATGGTAGCTTAACAGTATTATTTATTCGTTATAGCAGCTTTCAGAGGTCACTTTTACTTTTGACTACCTACAAAACTTTGCAGGTAGTCAAAAGTAAAAGTATTATATAATATTCAGAATATAAAATTATTTCGAATAGTGTGCACGTATATATTACTGTGTAAAAATTTATTATCTTTCAGAATGACTATAAAAATGCACTATTTGGCAATTACTGGAGAAATTACAGACTATGGCCATCTTTTCCGTATGGTCATAATATCCCAATTTACCCTACATAATAGCCGTTTCTCGATTTGAATTATGTACAAATCGCGGCCTTATTCCAATTATTATTTCGTTGAGTTAGCTTTCACATTGAGTCAAATTACAATTGCCGTAACTGATTTTATTGCAAATTGGTTGTTTTTCGAATATTTAAAGAAATATTTTTTAGGAAGTAATCGTTAATCTTATATCATTTGTTTTGATTTATCAAATCTTACCTTCGGTTGGAAACACGACGACCTGGTTGGTTTTCCCGTAAAAATTCTCTGCCGGTCTTTCTAAATCGGGTCGAAGCACATTGCCGTTGATTAGAGGTTTAGGCAAGGTCGACAGTGGCATCGAGACTTCAGGCGGCTTTGATAACCGTAGCTTCTTTAGGATCTGATTCTTCACGTACTCTACCCTCAGCTCGGTCAACAACGGATCGGGATCGATCATGTTGACTTTATTCTGCGCGCAACCGGCGCAGTAGTCCTCTTTGTTGGTCGGAGATTCAGACGACGAATGTGGCAGGAATGTGTACCATACTCTCATCAGGGGGTTAATCGGCCAGTCTGCCGCGATACCCCCTACAAGGAAAACAATAAAAATCTCCATGTGTAGACGCATTTTTCCCACCGTAATCCAGATGGCAAATAAATTGTGAGTCTTGTTTAATTCTCCTTTAGTCTTTGTCTTAAACACGTAGAATAATTCGCTGATGACGATTTACTCGAATTTATTACGTATCAAAAACGGTTTATACGTCGTCACCGACATTATTTCGTCTATACTCAGGCCCTCGTCGTGTTTAGCACTGAATTTAACCAACAGTTTGTATTCTGTGACTTTCATACGTCTTTGCCAATTACTTTGGACGAGTGTCTGGTTTTTACTCCGAAGACCTTGAGGCATGGATATCTATAGTACGAAGTCAGTTATCATTCATACTGACAATTTAGAAATGGATTTCTTTCTAGGAATCCGAACAGGATTGGCGCGCAATTTGCACAATATTAATTTTATTGACAAAGTTGCAACAGGTCAGGCGGGTCGCTACAATCGCCAAGTCGATATCTCGTGAGATTGCAAACCGCTTCGCCGATCGTGTGGCTCTTCGCTTCTTTCCCTTTTTTTTCTCTCTTCTTTAGGCACTGTATTTCTTATACTTCTTCATTCTAAATATCAATCTGCGGAGTCGGCAATAATTTTTTTACGAATGCAGAAGAAGACCGACATCCGATCGATTTCCCGAGGGCAATTCTCCTCCTCGCAATGACCGACGTTCTCGGCAGCGCGTCCACGGAGACTGGAGGTGAATCGTTACGATGGTCCAGTGATGTAGTTGGCTCTGTATAGGCTGAACTTTGTTCCGCGGTCGCCGGAGCCAATACCGATTGGACGGGGACGAAGTGTGATATGTTGATAGCGCAAGCACGCGCCGCGAACATGCTGCCGATGGGATTCCGTGTGGTCCATTGGCGGTTCCTGAAGTTTCGAATCTGTCTTAATAGGCTGGCGTTTATCTCGGGCGTCTGGTGGAGAAGGTGTCTCGCTCGTTGATTGGCATCTCGGTGAACCGTGAAAGATTATTTCTCTCAATGGGATCAATGTATCTCTCTGTTGGTATAGCGCTATTACGAAGGGAGATAAAGCGCGTATTAATGATGAAACGTCTTAAATCTCTTTCGTAAAATATTTATTACCCACAGATGCGAGGCACATGTTTTTCAAAATTGACAAACAGTGTCGGCTTCTGTTTCAATTTCATTTCTTTTTATCCGATCTGACTAATTTACTCACTTCTTCGGCGCGTAATTTTTGAATGGGTGTCTTTCTCCATTTCCAATCTTTTCTCTTTTTCTTATTATGCACCGTACAGTACACACGATGTAACATCGCGCTCAATTTCTAGCTTGTAATCATTATAGATTCCTTTTTGTGACGTACATTAAACTATAATGACGAAACGAAGAATATTTATATCGCTCGATTGCATTCATTTGAGAGAGACAGTGTGAGCTTGCAAGGCGAATGTTTACTGCAAAAAGACTGACGTACGCTCCATCGCAGATTAGTGTCAGCGTTTCTTTGAGCTGAGGCTTGCAATTCACGGTTCATCGGCGCGTTCACTTCGTGGAAGATGACCCATCTCGCTGACCCGGAAACGCCGAATATATATATATATATACGTATACATATATATATATTTTTTTTTTCGAACATACTTGATGTATTTGAAGCAGATGCGACGAATGCTCTTTGAAGCGCCGAGATTATTTCATTTATCGAGCGCGACGTGTCGCGGATCTTTTTCGAGGGCGCCAATCTTTGTAGGAAAACATCGTATAGTAAAATACGCTTGCACTTCGACTCGTCGCGCCTTTAGTTTAATTAATCATGCGATAACGCGGTCCTCGTAAAAAATAAAAAAGAGAAAAAGCAATCGTAAAGAAATACTGCGTTAAGCGCCTTATCGTTTCCTACTGTTCCTCGATGTCATTAATAATTGTGGCGAAAGCCATCATCGCTGCGCACCGTGTTTCGGCATTTGAGTGCAGTTTTTTTTTTTTTTTATTCGCCGCGCTCTCGTTCCGTTCCTCCATTGGACTTCATGGCTCGCAAATTATTACACGGTCCAGCGTATTGAATTATCCTGTAATTTGCGCCGGACACGGCGCGTGTAATCAGCAGTACGCGCACGCCGCGCTCATTTGTAGAATCGTCGCGCTTGTTTGCGTTATCTTATTATCGGCCGTTATCGAAATATGTAATTTTTCGAACTGACGCACGTGACGTCATTATTCAAATAACGTATAATAATATTTCATGTGCGTCGTCTTATTGGGGAAAAAGTTTTATCTATTCACCCGATAATATATGGCAACGTGACAAATTGTGCCGATAAAATATTGACTGCGTTTTATATGTAAATCCGCAACTCTCTCTCCATATTTTCGGAATTACGCCCGTACATTTACGTGCTAGAGGGAGATTGCCAGGAAAATATGAACCAAATATACGTTAATATAAACAAACAGTTTTAATTTGGAGATTAATGTACATATAATTAAATATTTCTCCTTTTTAAAAAAAACAAAAAACATACGTTTGCACACATTTATTATGCCGTAGAGAAAATATTCGAATTTCCATAAATGTGATTGATATCTTTATATCTCTGCGTTATTGCTTTCAAACGTACATTAACGTAGTTTCCCTATTATCTCGCGGAGAACGCATTCATACAAATACAAGTTCTTTCTTCGAGTTACAACGAATTTTATTACAACGTACTCGCGAATTTAACAATGGGCGAGGTTGCGGGAGAGTCGGGCGAACTCTTTTTTTTGCCGGAAACTTTCTCGGAGGATTTAATTTCCGGCGCGTATAACGAGGATGATCCGCAATGTTTAACGCGCGATGTTGTCAAAAGTGAATTCGATGCGAACAACCGTCAATTGCAACGGAAAACTTTATTATTACGCGGACAACAGTAATTAAAAATCGCTATGTTAGTTATGGACTCGCACCTTCGTATAATGAATAACGATGAAGCGATAATCAGCGGTGAGATAATTGGAGAACTACTACTCGATGCGCAAATGGATGAAAGTTGATTATTTTGCTTGCGGCAAAGTATCTGGAAAGAAAAACGCAGGAAAAAAAGGATTTGAAATGCCTGCTTTATTTTATGAAGAGGCAAAGGGCAACATACGCAACAGTAATGAGAGTAATGTTGTACATATATTTTTTTTTATTTATCAATTTCGAATGTTGTACGTTGTACCATCAAGCTCGAAAATGGCAAAATATAAAAAACACACGATGATAAGATGAGTTTGTTTTTTCGATAAGTTTCGATAAAAGTGTAATGAATATTCTTTCTTCGTAAATCAATTTTATTTCCCTTTTTTCTAATCTGGTATTGATAAATGGGATTGATGTTGCTGCTCGGAAGGAGAATAATTGGGTCTATAAACGGTAAACATTCGAGAACGATTACAATTTTGAAGAGGAAACGAATTTTACGCAATATAAGAGAAGATCGGGGAGGTGATTGTAACATCCGTCATTTCATATGTTATGGAGCGTACGTGATATCCTCGGTATTCACAGAAGCGATTCAATGGGTTGAGGTTGAATCGCTCCTCTCGTCCAAAGATCACTCCATTGTCACGTTTCCTTTGCGTGGAAATACTTTGACAAGGAGTCGCTTAACGACGATTGGCAGGGTCGCTTTGTGAGTTCCTAAGTTTAAATCTGACAGGTCAAGGAGGCTAATGACTCTTAACAGAAATAATATCTACACACTCGCGCGCAACATCCGTGAGTTTATCATCATAATGTGTCAAACTGAACGTATTCCGACGTGATAGAGAATATTATGCATATTTACACTATGCATATTTACGCATTTATTATATTTGATCTGCTTTTAAACAATTATTTTATATTCCGTTTTATCAATTCGTTTATTTGCCAATTTTTGCATGTAAATGTACATTGTCGTTTTAACATACTGAATTAAATTTTATTTAATATATTTCTACGTATATTTACGCGATAAAAATATGAAAATTAATATTACTCCTTGCATCATGAAAATTAATAACTGTCAGATCCTTATATATATGTGACCATCATGCAAAATTATCTTTAGCCTAAGATCATAAATTTTAATTTGCAATGAACAATTTTCATTGTTTAATTCAGAAACGTACAAATCTTGAAACACTTTAATTTGGTTTGTTAATTTTAATTAAATTAATTAATCATACAAATAAGTAAAGAAGCGTCAACTACGGTCGATGCTGATTCGAATCTTGGTGCTTAATATTATTTTACATGTACATAAATCTTAAATATATTTTCAGTTTTTTTTTACAAATTACGTCGAAATTATTAATAAATTAATTAAATTAATTCCATGATGTACATTAAAATGTTATACAGAATATTACTTACACATAATCGATTAGATTTATTCTCTCAAGCTGAAGAACGATACGAAATTTTGAAACACAAATTTATTTGCTTCCTCTCGAATCAGATTTTTCCCTTTTTTTATTATAATACTTATTTGATTTAATTAAAACTTTAGGAAATAGTATTTATATTTTAAAGGGATATTTTGTAATTATTTTTTTTATTTTTTTTTTCACCATAAATATCTATATAAACGCAGTACCAACTTGCTTCTTGAGCCCGATTTCCCCTACAAATAAACACCTGAAAAGAGAAAAGACCTGCTGATTAGAATCAGTGGAGATAGCGAAGAGCCCTACAGATTGACTCATTTTTACAGGTTAAAGTCTTGATTTTAATCTAAATTGAAAATATAATTTAACAAGAAAATTCGAAACGATATTTGTTCAAGATTTTTTGCAACAATATCCAAAAATGGAACAGCATACAACGAGAAAAAAAAAGTTAACTTAATTAAATTTTTCAACTTTATTATACTTCTTTAATTCCAATATTTATGTATTTAAGTTATATAAATATATAAATGCTTGAACTGAAAAAATTAAATTTAACTTAAATACATAAGTACTTAAATTGAAGAAATTTTATCAAGCTGAACAATTTAGTCAAGTCAATAATCAATTTTGTTAAGTTAATAATTTATTCTCAGTGTAAGTACAAAAATAGGATTGTTTCTTTTGATGTATATAGCGTCAAGATAAAGTTAAATATTATATATCAAGAAATGAATGAAAACAAGCATTAAAAAATAAAAGAATTCAAGAAATAAGATTCAAGAACATCTTTCTATGCAAAATATCAAAAGGAAAGAAAAAAGATTGGAAGATGACGAACCATCTTGCTCGATAACAAACTACAGACCGGATGAATCTAGCTCGATTTATTATGCAATACGTATAATGAGATATTGAAAGCCAAAATCAATTGGGCATTGAAAATCAGTATTTCGATATGATCATTAAATAAATAATTATAATACATACATAGTATTTCCTCAGCGTTTATAAAATTATTTAATATATTTACATTTTCTTAATTTAATTTTATTTCATATGACAGCAACCAAGTGAATGATATATTACAAATGTTGCATTTGCGACACCAAATTGGGACATAATTTAATTCGCGGTTTAATTAATCATGAGATTGCGTCTCATTCGCGTGTCCTATTTTAAAAAGCGAAGTTGCGCGATGCACGGTAAACGAAAACGAAACGTCATCGGTATTTTTACAAGCCGCAATTTATTCCACCTTTACGATCTGCTCGAATTGGAGCGGTGATTGCGTTTACGCGCCCAAAATCGCATTTTGCACATTTCGCGGTCGGAGTTCGATAAATATTCACCCGCGCTCGTACGATGAGCGTTCGCCGCCTCTCGCCGAGCGTTGACGGCTGCCGACGCGATTTATCGACGAGTGCTTGGATACTCGTTTCGAGGAGAGATGACGGACGGCTAAGAGATGCCACTGTAACGCCGTATTCTCGAGACGAGAATGCTCCTCCTCGGAAAAGGAGGAGGTGGAGCGACACGATGCGTCGCATCGGTGTCTCCTTTAGTCGTGTTACGCGACAGGAAAATCCACCGGGCTTTTCGTTCTCTGGAAAACGCTTATCGCGCCGGATGTATGCACGAGAGAAACAGAATCTCTCTTTCTCTCCCTCTCTAATTCTCTCTCTCTCTCTCTGCTGCGTCTCTAGTACGGTTCCTGTCAGCCGACGACGTTCCGGACGATCGATCTTTGAATCTCGCTTACATGCTTGTCGGCTTAATCGATCTTCCATCGATAAGGGACTACGTTTGCACTGTCTCGCATGCTAGTCGCCGTTTATCCACTTCGACATTAGGACGTACTATACACTCGCGAAGCGCCGCCACGATTGTTTACGGTGTCGACATCCGCTCGTACTTTACCGACATCCGACGTGAACCGATTCCACTGTACTACACGGAAGCGTGATTTAGAGTCACGGTAAATTGGCGTATCTTCGCGATGCGCCTTCATTATTATAACGCGGCTATTCCGGTGACTCGGGGCTAATCGATAAATAACGCCGCTTGCGGGCGCGTCTTGACGCTAACCATCTTTACCGCCCCGTAATGGCAATAATGCTTAACGGCAATATGACCGAAGTTTGTAGATGTTACATTGTTGTTTACGGATATCGTGATATATAACGGTGCGGCAATTCGTTATTCAGCCCGCTGCATTATTCCCGGTATGTATGTGCGAGCGCGCATGTACGCGCACTGCACGTATTTCGGACGCTCTTAAGGGACTCGGTCCTGGAGGACGATAAATTCTGTTGCTCTCACATTTTCCGTGACTCCTCGTACGTGCGAGGATAAGGATAAAGCGGACGATGAAAGCTCGCGGCATACTGAGAATCCTCGCTCTTATTTATTTTTCTTTTCTCCCCGCTTGCCATTCGTCATGCTGCCGCGCCGTGCACCGGAACGAAATGAAAAACGCACCGGAAACGCCGAAAATAACCGCGAGTCACGTGGAAATTACGAAAGGGCGAGCGACGGATCGTTGTTCCTCGTTCTTACTCGCCGCCGCGGGTGCATAAGATGATGTCGATCGAAGAGAGTACAATTTCGTAATAGGCGAATAAAACTTTCACAAAAAGAGAGAATTAGCGAATTAGCTGGCAGAATAGCTTTTCCACTTTTTTGTCGATTTTTTAAATAATTGTCCAGAAATATAAATTATTCTGACGTGAATAAAAGGCGAATTCTCCTTTTTACATTTTATGTGCTCTGTTCATACATGCAACATAGAGAAGGAAAGGGGACGGTGGAACACCATTTTGTTTTCTTAAAATAACTCGGTAAATATTAACACGACATAATTCTTATGAACACCAGTTTGTTAGCCATAGAGTTCTACCAATTATTTATCTTATAAATAAAAGTTCATCGAGTATATAAAACAAACGTAATTTACTGAAGAGGAAGAAAAGAATGCATTTATGAGATAAAAGAGGGTGACACATTATCAACTAATAGTATAAAGGCACTTTTATTTATAAAAAAATAAAATAAATGATTCTTTGAAGATCTCACACGCTAATAAACGCTACAAAGCAGAGAGGTTCTATCAACATTTTATAAAATATATTTTTTGCAAAAAGATGATTTTTTTAAATCTAACTTCTTTAGCTAAAAATTATTTTTAAAAATAATTTTTAAAAATAATTTCTTTGTTGCATTAGTATTATAATATTAATCACGATCAGAATGTTTTTGATTGGCAAGTAGCCCACGATCTTTCTTCGTACATGATATAACTTTATACGTCAGATTTGTACACATTATGTCACCTAATAAATTCAGTTACATTATTTGAAAGCTATATTCAAGGTCTTCAAGTTAGACTAAAGTTAAAAAATTAATACTAGACATACTTCTCAAAATTACGTGTAGAATGTACACCTGTTAAAATCTCTATTATCTGTAAAACTAAAATTCTGCTTTAATAAAAATGCAGTGAACACTAATGATCAGTAGCCATCCTACAATGTCTAAATGGACTGTAACTAAGTAATTTTACCGGTTGTTCCTAGAATTTAATGTAGATTATGAGATATGATACCTCACCACCCCACATCTCTCTCTCTCTCTCTCTTTCCTCTATAACTTACTTTGTACATATAATGACTGACAAAATTCCTTGTAAAAGTTTTCGAATGTATAGTTTTGAGGCAATTTTTATATTGCACTACTACTGATCTGTGCAATCTTTCCGATATACAATACATTGCCTGTTCACGTTACGTATGCTATGGATCTTCAGTACTAGTAGTGAATTTCGAAATCTAACGCTCTTGTTATCATTTTAAAAAATTCTCTTGTTAGGATAAATGGTTAGGATAACTTGAAAGTCAAGATTAATTGTAAGAGCTTTTTTTACACCAACTCCGATTAATTTAATCGACCAATTAAAAGATTGGTCAGGCCAACATTTAATCTGGAAACGCGATTGGTTAGTTCTAATGAAATAATCGCTGATTATTCCATTAAATTAACCGGAGTTAGTGAAAGAGGCTCTTCTTAGGATGATACTTCCTTCTCGTTATTGTTTACCTTATCTTAGATAATTTGCAAAAGACCTCTTTATCTAGATAATTATACAGATAATAATACAGATAATGGTAAACATTGTCTTTATATAATTTTTAGTTTAAAATTGGCATGTTATCTAATTTGAAGCCTGTTTTCCGCGTTTTTGATTAGTTGTAAATTTATTAATTTAATAATAGTTTAATTATTTTAAATATAATAATTGCATAAGTGGTTAATTAATATAATTATTTTATTAAATAATTGTACAATTGTTAATTAATATAAATATTTATTAAATTTATAAAAGAATCGCTGTGAAAAAAAAGGAAGGCGTGCTCATAGCGCGCGCTGTTATGTTCTGATATATTTATTGTATATCACACATGATATGAAAATCATGTTAATGATTTAAATTTATTGCCGTCGTAACATAAATCGTTCAGAATGTCTGAACGCCATAATTGGAAAGTATCATGAGAGTCGATGCGAAAACGAGCCTAAGCAAATCGATCGGACAACTCGCGGTGACGGTTTAAGAGGGGGGGATCGTGCGATTTTCCCATGGCGACCATCAACCTGTTCGCCTCCTGCGAGTTATTCCCGACCCGGTCTCCCCAGAGGGACAATGGGAAGGCCGTGAGAATGAGAGATAAGGGCGATTAAAGCGGGAGACCCGGGCGAAGGAGAGGCGAAGTCCGTAAATCAGGATGTTACTCCCCTTGATCCGATTACGAGCGATTATATTCCGCGCGGAGTCTCCGCGAAACTCGTCGTCGCAGGGTTCTTTTACGGTAACACGACCGGCTTCGCCAATTGCTTCGCAACTTTTTCTCTTTTCTCGTATTTATCTCCGTTGCCTCTATCTGTTTCCCGTCCTTTCCTGCGAAAGTATAGAGCGTTATTATTTCTCTTTTCGACCAGAATATCCTCAATCTTTTAATGCACTTGGCGAAAATATGTGACGAGAATTTTTTTAGTTTTAAACTTCCTCCTTTTTATTTTTTAATTATTTTAATATCGTTTAGAACGTTAAAACTACGAAATTAAAATAATCAATTACGCTATGATTTTGCTGTAGTATCTCTGTTAAAGCCTGATTCGACTCTATTTAATCCTTCGCACATGAACCTCTCATAAAGCTTTTCTTTTTATAGAGAGACTTCTTTATATCTTTATCGTCTTAAAACGTTAACGACTTAAAAGCTTGCGATACTCTTAGCAACTTTGGAAAAATATCGACTTTGAGCCATTTCGTTGTTTCGCAGCAGCTGCATTGTCCATTAAACAGCCTTAAGTCCGCCGGCTACCTCCGTATAGCTCTCGTAAAATTCCAGTCTTCACGTACTTTTTTCCTTCCTATCCGTCTATAAAAACTGGTCATGTAACTCCATTCGGAGCATTAATCAATCATTTATTTTTTCTGAAAATTAATACGCTTCACTTTAATCTTGCAATCCTTTTTATTATGGTATATATTTTATTATTTTTAGATTATCTTAAAAAATTTATTTATATATTTTATTTTCATATGTTTGTATGTTTACAGAAGCCTGACAATAAAAATAAAAACAAATTAAAATAAATATAGATGAAAGTATACTGAAAAAAATTTAATAATTTACTAAATTTTAATAAATATTTGTTTGTGTATTTGCAAGAAAATATTTACTTGCGATACATAAATATTTACTCAATAAAAGAAAACCGATAGTTAAATTTAATTAGTTGTCCTTTTACTAAATAAATATATATTTACATTTAGTAAATATTTTCTTGCAAATATACAAACAAATATTTATTAAAATTAAAAATTTTTTTTTCAGTGTAGATTATAATTAGAAGCCGAGTACGCTTTATTAAATTTGTACATTCGTCATCCTTTCGTACCGTTATAACTAAAATGCATCTATCATTTTCTTTTGAATCATTATGCTTCGTTTCAAATGCATTGTATTGTGAATACATTAGGTATGGAACAGTGAAGAAATTATCAGATTTTAAGATTAATGATATTTCGAGTAAGAAGCGAGCCTGCAATGCCAGTTTGCGCCGAGCTGCCGATAACAGCAGGTCAGGATGGTAAGATGGAACACGGCGGGATACGTGCGATGTCGCTCACCAGATGAGAAACAGAGATGTTGCCGAGTAACAATTGGAGGATGCGCTGTCGCTTGGACGGATTGCGCGCGTTGTCATCCCCGACGAACAATGAGTCGTGGCCAACCTCCGAATAGAGAGATGGAATTTGCGTGGTCTCGGAGCCGTATTTGATATCGGAAAATCAGAGGAGAGGACTGCAAAGCCGCGACAATGCATTCCGGACATATTGCTCCTCGGGATTCTTTCTGTCCTTGCAACGCCGTGTTTAGTGACATGCAATCGCACGAGTAAAGCTTTTATGCGCCGGGGCGCGCTATTATTTTGCATGTTTAATCGCGGAGACTTAGCAAACGAATGATGACAGGATGTTAGATTTTTCGTACGTCTGGTTTTCGTAGATGTTGTTTCGTGGGATTAATATTAAATTTTAGTAAAACCCTCCATTATAATTACTACACAGAAAGATACGATTTTGCTTAAATAGAAAAAAATATTGCTGAAATAAAAAGATGTATAAAAATAAAAATATAAAATAATAATTTGAATAAAGATTTGGAAATAACTTTGTTTGAACATCAACATAATTATAAAAGACATTCTAGCAATCAGTTTGAGCGTCCTACATAATTATTTTGATACTACAACATAATTATTTTCTTCTGTATTTTATTCTGTAGTTAAATTTTTATACACTTTAGCAAAACCGTTCTTTCTATGTAAATATATAATACATATATCATTAAAAAAGGACACAAAAAAATGTTAGAATACTTAAATATATAACATAAAAATATAAGGAAAGAACGATTTTGCTGAAGTATCTGAAAATTTGATTAGGTACAAATTTGAATATAATTTTGTTGTGCCTTTAAAATACAATAGTTATGTAGGACGCTCAAGTGTGATAAGTATGTAAAAAAATTTTTGGCATTCTAGCAATTAGTGATTGTCTTTATCTATATAAAATTATTTTGATAATCATATAAAATTATCGATAATTTTAATTTTAATAAATTATCGATAATTATTAATAATATTAAAGATATCCAGAAAAATTATCTAGATAAAGAAATTATCATCCTTATTTAGATTATTAGAATGTATATTATCTACATTTTGATATTAGATAAAAGACGTGTTATTTCTTTCAAATTATTTAAGTTAAATGTGAACAACAAATATGAAGTATTGGGGAGAGAGCTTTAGTGTTTCAATTTTCAAATTATCATTTATTTGCATAACAGAATTTTTTGAAGCGATAACAATAGATTGCACAGATCAGAAACTAGTAGCGCAATTTAAAAAAATTGACCCGAAACTATAATTGGTTCGAAAACTTACAAGGAACTTTGTTAGTCATTATAATGAGAGTTGTATATGTATATGTATTCCCTCTTTCTTTCTTTCTTTTTTGTCATTGTTATTCGCGTACTGATTCAAATCAAAAGAAAGGAACATTTTTGTCAGATTGAATTATTTGAAGAACTCTTCTTTCTAAAAACTAAAGATTTAAAATAAATAAATGTTTCAATATTTTGTTTTTAATTTTAATTATTTTGCAATTTTGAAGTCAGTCCTGTTTTATCGATAAAACGCAATAATTTTGTAACAACTTTTCGTATGTATTACTTTTTTATAGATTTAGAAATCTTATTCCAAAATTAAAGTATATTCATACATGTCTGCACTATGGACTTTATGTAGAGAACGAAAAAAAGTTTTTTAATTTAGATTTTTTTGTCATTTGTTAGACGAGTATGACGTCTAGAGCTGTCAAATGGCGTGACAATATTTGCTTGATATAAAAGTTCTATATAGTCTGTAGTTATGAAATTGGAATCTCCAAACATATATGTAGATTACACGAAGAAACAACGTCGAGCTTTTAAAATTAAACTTAGACACTTAATTTAATAGATACGAAAAGGTTTTACGAAAATTGATCCGTATCATCAGCATGTATGCGTGTGATATTGATGTAATAGTATGTAATGATGTACTGATATTTCGTAAACCGTACGTATATATTGTAAATCGTATGTGTCGTTATTCAGTCAGTAAAATTCACGATTTCAGCATCTCCTTAACAGCGATATTGTCTTAAAATTATCTAGATAAAACAATACAAACTTATCTTTTATCTAGATAAATTAAAAATTAAATCATTTTTATCTCAGATACGTTTACATGTAATTTATCTCATCTTTATCTAGATAATTTTGAGTTGTCTAAGCGCAACCAATGCTAGTAACCAATTTGAATGTCGTGCACATTTATTTTGAATTTAACAAAATTATTTTCGTATCTACAATCTAATTAAATTTTTAGACACTTTAACAAAATTTTTCATATATGTATATTTCGACTGTAGAAACAAGAGGACAAATCCGTTCATTAGCTTTATTTATGATCAAGATTCCTAAGATTTATTGCTTTCTTATTATGCAAATATTAAATCTGACATTAATCCTTAAAAGAGGCGCGGCTGCTATCTCAACCTCGGATGCAAGCCCATTTTTATTTCTGGTGTCAGATTCATGCGTACACAAATCATTTGCAGGATGCGTCCCTGGATTTATGTCACTGTGCGGTTACGTAATGGTTTCGTCTGACATTACGTCACACGGTTAGCGCCTATCGAGTTCTACCTATCTACGGATACACGAATTGGTTCGTCCTTCTGCTTATTTCGCTTTCTCTCTCTCTCTCTCACCCCCTCCCTTTTCCTCCATCTCTTACGGAAATGCCATGGTGATATGTTCCGGTTAGCCGTATACTTCGTCTCCGGACAGAATTTTCGATTGGGCAAAGTCTCCGCGTTCCTATCATGCCGCGGTTGTACGGTTCGATTAAATTTCCCGGGGATCCTGTGTGGTTACGGAAGTCTGGTATCTGGCATTCGAGCGTCCGTCCTGCGGTCAGTGGCTGTTATGTAATAAATGTTCGGCAATCCTTAGTAATTGCCCCAAGTTCAATCGTTTGAATACATACGATCTTTGATCGCTATAATGGTGGAAGACTGGTTACAGCTGTAGGAAATAGACTCATTGAACTTGCTACTTATCAATTTTTATCATTCTTTTTATCATCACTGTAAGCACACAGTAGAATAGAAATAAATATCCAGATAAAGTAGAAAATATGGGAAAATAATATTTATTTATTTCGACATCGCTAATCGCCGTAAATACTTAACGATTTATCTCACGATTTGTTTCGTGTGTTTTGGATATAAAAATTAATAGACACACTGAAAAAAAAGTTTGGTTACAACTACCAAATGTATAGTGAAATAGTATCAATTAAATATTTTGTCAATATAACCAAAAATAATTTTATTTTACTAAATGTTTAGTAAGCATTAGCAAATCTGGTATAAGTTACTAAATATTTAGAAAAGTAAAATTATTTTTGGTTACATTGACCAAATATTTAATTGATACTATTTCACTATACATTTGGTAGTTATAAACCAGTCTTTTTTTTTCAGTGCACATTTTTCTAGGTACAAGTTTTTCGATCAAATTCGGTAAGAAGTAAATCTCAAACTTTCACGTAAGCCGCGTAGTTCGCTACGCCGCAACGATTCTTGTTTCTCGCCAATCGCATGTAGCCGTTTTCACCCCAACTATTGCCCCACCAGTTCTTCAGGATCCACTCGGTCGGCGTGTATCCGACGACGAGCATCGCGTGGTTCACCATGTCCGAACTGCAATAATGATCGTCGTAGACGCCTTTGCTACGGAGTGGAAAAATACGAGTGGATTAATATCTAATGCTTCCTTGTACAATTTAAAAAATGTGTTAATTAGAATTGTACGATCTGTTTTGCGAACAAAGCAAAACATTTCGGCGTGCGTCAAGTTTGAGTGCGTCAGGATTGTAAAGAAAGAGAGAAATTCATCGCGCGAGAGAGACGTTTCGATTAAAAGATGTGAATCACCGACATTGAACTAGCGAACTGTTGTGCGAATTATTATATATACACGAGCACGCAATTATTAATGCAGATTATGTTTGCATATTGATATCGCATGTTTTCGCGAGCGGCATCCTGTATTTATTGCAAATTTGCGAAATAACATCTCGGGGCATCGATTACTTCCCGTTCGCGTGGCAAACGGTTTCCACGATCTTTTTTTACGCGTTATTTATTTCCGTTCACCGGAAATGGACAATGGGAGGAAATAGTCGCACCTTGGCATTGTGAGCCCTTTAGAATGACAAGCGTTTGATTACGCTTCAGCGCTTCGAATGAATGAGAATCATCATATCGGTGGTATGCCAGAGGTTATCAAGCGATTGGACCAATTTCTTTACAGCTGTATCTTCGACGGGGGTCCGGGCAAAATTTCCAATCTTCTCGCCTTTCGTGTAAACATTGTATGTGCAAAGGTTTATCAGGGAACATTCACTTTGAATAATTTAATATTTATACAAATATAATATTTTAAATACAAATATAGTATTTGTATATTTAATTTATTATTATTATTTAATTCAGGTATTATTATTTAAATTCAGGATTAAAAATAAACTGAGTTAAGTCAAAAGTTATTAACCTTTTAACTTTATTATTTAAAAGTTAAAAGGTTAATAACTTTTGACTTAACTCAGTTTATTTTAAATGAGTTAATTTTTAATTCCAATTATTTTTAAAACACATAAACTTTAATTTATTATTTTTTTCCTAAATTATAAAAGTATCAATGTAAAAAAAATAATAAAAGAGAAAATACATAAAAAACAATATTTCTTTGTTATTTCATATAAATTTAATTTCAAAATAAAATATTAAAAATTTATTTGATGAACCATATTATAATTATCTGAGTAATCTAATTTTAAACGTTACGACTTTATAATTGAATGTAAATAATGTGTTTGAAAATTAATTTTTAATTTAACTTAATTAATTTAATCTTAACGTAGCTTTTAATTGAGTTCATTTTATCTTAACATAATTTTTAATTGAATTAGTTTTGTTCATAACTTATAATGTAATTAAATTAATTACACAAGCCATTGCCTTTAGCTTAATTTATTTTAAAAAATATATTGTATTAACTTAATCAATTCCGTTTAAATTTTTATTCTTATATCATTATGAATATTCGAATATCTGAGAAAACGGATGCAAGTATTAATTAATTATATAAAAAATCTGCTTCAGGATATTCTGAATAATAATTTCTTTTTTTGATAAACGGTTAAGAAATTTGATGATTAATAGATTAGCAACTAGATAACAAATTTATTGAGTAATAATTTAAATATTAAACATAACGTGAGAAATGTATTAATGAATTGCGGATGAGTTGAATTTCAGATGAATGCGCTTTTGTGTGTTGATAACATAGTCCAACAAAGAAAAAAAAAACAACGGAATTATTCTGTCCGTACTCAACGGAATAGAGCGTTGAGTACGAATCTAATTTTCAAATTGTTCCGACACGTTACGATTTTGAGAAATTTGAAGGTCAAAGTTGTAAAAAGAACTATTTTCATATATTTTGTCATATTATAACTATATATGACGTGCTGGAGATGTTTTAGAAGTTACATATTTAATTTACAAAATTAAACATGTATTGGAAATTATAAAAAGAATCTTTTGTATCGATTATGATTTAAAAGATATTTATAATTAAATATGGGACTTTTCTTGTGCGGAAAAGCTGTGAATTATCATAGCTTTTCCGCACAAAAGATCATTAGTGATTTATCAAATAGCTTTCAACTATAATTCTTTAAATGTAAGGATTTTTTTAAATCACTGAATACGAATCCGATGTTAACTTTGACAAATTCAAAATAGATTCAATATGGCGGATGTCATAATTCAAAAAATGTTTCTGAAAAACTTTTGTAAAAATTTATGCATGCCCTGGTGAAAATTTTTCTCAGAATTTTTCATACAATTTTTCAGAATTTTTCAGAATTTTTGTACAATTTTATAACTTTCTCATATTTTTTAAACTTTTATAGAATTGATATAACACTTTTCAGAAATACTCAGAAAGTCTACATCTTTTCTCAGATTTTTTTATACATGTAATATGTTAATTATAAAATATCCTAAAATTTTCAAGATATTTTGTTCTATAATTTTTGATGAAATGTTATAAAATCTAAAAAAGTTAAAAGTATTTTTTTTGGAAATTAGAAATGTGATAAGAAATCTCAGAATACTTCAGAATTCACACGTATGAAAAATTCTAAGAGAAGATGTAAATATTCTGAGTATTTCTGAGTATTTGTGAAAAATGTTCCAATTTGTATAAAAATTATGAGAAAAATTTTCACTAAGATATTTCCAAAGGTTTTTCATAAGACTGAATATGAATCTAATACTAAAATTGATAAATTTAAAATGGTGAAATTGCAGATGAAAATTAAATCATGTTTGAATTTTAACATTTTGACAAAAAGTCAAACATAGGGATTTTATACATATTCATCCATACTTAACCATGAATATCTTATTAACCATAGCCGAACCAAAAATTTCTTTTGAAGGCTGAATATTCTAACAACATATTTAATTTTGATTTCAATAAAATTTCTGCAGTTCGTTACATATCATAGTTATAATATAATAAAATAGTTCTCTTTCTTTCAATTTTAATATCAATTTCTCAAAATTGTGACGTGATGGAGCAATTTGGAAACAAGGTTCATATTCGGCATCTAGCGAACTATAGAAAATAGTCATAAAAGTAGTCTCATTCTAGTGTCCTAAAAAAATTATTTTTTTGTTGAACTGTGTAATCGGCTACATGAAAGATGCAGTATACTTGTGGTAGACAGATCCGGATTAAATAGACAACGACATTCATTCGCGACAGACACTTTTATCGCGAAAACTTGACTAAAATATTAACTAACATAAATTTATTACCGGATTACGAGCGATTAGCTATCTGAGTGGAAAAAAACTGTTTGTCACGGCGTCGCTCGTTGGTTATCGGTAGAATTTTTTTGAATTTACGCATCGCAATTCGCACTGTTGTTTATTTTTCTCCGAAAAGATTAGTCGATCTATAAATGCTGGAAATTATACTTCAATATCTCTGCGGATTTGTGCAATAAATAGCAGACGTATAAAATTATCGTATACTTCTTGAACGCGACGCGTTTTGTCTGCGACTCGAACGCACGTCACTTACTCGTTAGCGGTAATTTGCACGGATGCGTTTTTTTTCTTTCGGTGTAAATAAAAATACTCACTGATAAAGCTGGAATGACTTCGGGCTGGCATTTATGGAGGCTGCTATAGGACCGATTGTCGCCACTGCTATTTCTAGAGCTTTCTCATCTCGCGCCGGCAGAATTGCCCATGAAGTTATATTGACGACACTCTGGTCCCTGTGAAATTTGCACTCCCCTTGCTAGAATAATTCGAATTAGATGTACGAATTATTTAAGCTATCAGTGGAATATATAAATATTCATACACTGAGAGAAAAATGATTAAATTCTGATAAATTTTTATTCGAATGATATTAATAAAATATTTACTAAATGTAAATATATATTTATT
>QKQZ01038894.1:0-10637 GCA_003595255.1 Solenopsis fugax
CGGTTCGCGTTCGCTCGCTCTCTCCATCGCGCTGCGCCGCGCCGCGCCGAGCGCGACGAGCCAAATGAAATTCATTAGCCGCCGATACCAGAGCTCTCGTCTGCGAATATACCGCGTTCGCCTACGACATATTCGCGCGTAGTAATGTATTAAATGCTCGAAACCGGTGGATCTACCGATGAATTACTGCGCGCCGCCGAGGGACTCCGTAATCGCTCAGCGAGATCTTTCTCGGTAATAGAAATGCAGTTGATCGAAATATAGACGATAGATATCGTGCCAGATTATTAAAGTGGCCTGCTCATAAATTTGAAAGCTGAATCGATCACGTGCCGTAAGCAGAGTACAATATGAGAGCGTGATGCAGCATTTTTCTTTTTAATTGCAGTACGTGATGCATTGGCAGATAGCGCGATTTCATTGTAATGATTGATCATTCGTACCGCAATGATTAAAAACTATTATTTGTCAAATCAAAAATATGCCGTGTTACTAAGTATAAAGATTGTTCTGCACTATGTTGTATATATAATATTTATTACATCTTGATATAGAAAAGATTAACAAGGATTAAAATTGCATAATTTTAAAAATATATTTACTTTATCTAAATCTTATATAAAATAAAAAGTCATAATAAAGATATTATCAAATATGATAGCAAAGATGAAATCTGATAAGTGATTTTAATTTTCATAATCACAGGCATCATTTATAAATAATTATATTTCTGTAGGTTATGTCATCGTTAAATATCTTGTCATATCAATATAAATCTTTAAAATCAGATGATTAATGAGGTAAAAATATCAAAAGAATCGTAAAATATAAATTTAATATAAATAATATAAATTTATTTCGCGAAAGTGGCACGACTTAAATTTCAAAAGTATCGCAAAAATTAACGTAAAGCGAGATATCTGATCATATTTCCAATTTATTGTGTTTCGTGACGTTACAGAATTGAACTTGATCTCAGAATAAGCAATCCCGATCATCGTTCACAAACTCAGTTCAATATTCCGTTCTAAAGTAGTTTGATGAAGCGCACGAAACCGCGTAGGATCACCTTCGGATCGTAATCGAATTTAGCGGCTTCATTAGGGGACCCGTGGTTCTTTTCGGAGAATTGCGGTTGCATAAATCGCGATCGCGCAAACACGATCTCACACACACGCATACACTCGAACGAGGGCAAGTGTGTTTTCGCCTATAAAGACTGGTGTACCAACACAACGCGACCGAGGGGTTTCAGGAAGGAGCAACAAGTGTGACATCCCTTACCCTCTACCTTTTACCTTCCCCCTTCCCCCCGGCCACCACTGTGGCACTCTTCGGGTTCGACCTACCTACCCTCGAGGGGCGACCTTTCTTCACCTACACAGACCCACCCTTACACGTGGTACACCGTGGTAATATCCGTAAGCGCGCAAGATAAGAGAGATGCTGGCCGAATAGCAAAAACTTTCACATATTTCGATGGTGCACCACAAAAATCCACGCCGCAATCCATGAGTAATTACGGTAAAGTTAGGATGGACGTGAATTCATAGATGCAAGTTTATTCCTCTATTTGGCGAACATGTTCAAGAGTTTTTTTTTCTTTTAACGTTTGCACGTATCTGATTATGTTAGATTATTAATCTAGAAAAAAGAAACAGAAAGATAAATATAACGTGATAATAATTGCAAGATATGATATGAATATATTAATTCCCAGCAGAATAAAAAATGTGAATTGCCTATTATAGATAAAACGTATAATTATGGACGTACAGAAATGGAGAGAATGTTTTTTTTTTAATATTTCATTTATTTAAATAAGATCAAAATAAACGAATGCAATACTCAATAAAATATTTCATCAGTTATAAAATATTTCATTAATTACTATAAAAAAAAGTTTTTACTTCAGACTAACTATATTTTTTTCCACAGATATAAATCTCTGCTTCAAATAAATTATTCATGTTATTGTTAAAAGATTAAAATAAAAATTTAAATAAGAAACTTAAATGCAATCCAGAAATTAAACTAAAACGAATGTGAGAAATATATGTGTAGAATGCAAAATGCTTAATAGCGTTCTTAATGAAGTTTATTAAACGAAATTTTTCGAAATTGCAAAATAATACTGCGTGCCTCCATTATTAATTAAATAGCGCTATTATATAATAATGTTATTATAAATATCTGAGAAGCTCTCGTCTCGCGCGGATATCGTCGGCGATCGATTGCACTTTCGAGTTTAAATATTTTACTCTCGCATCTCGGAATTTTGACGAGTTTCGACGATAATGCGCATTAATCGGAAGAATTATGAATTCGGATTCCCATTGTACGAGAGAAACATATAATTTTCGTGCGCGAGCTCGTAGCCCGCTCCAATCAGCGAAGCACGTAAAATCCATCAAATATGTTCCAATCAACTTTGCCATCTCCATTACACAAAACGTTATTGCATTCCTGCGGCGGATATGATTCATCCATACTTAATTATGATTACAAGTGTAGCATCAATCGTTATTAATCTCTGTCGAATGCGCGGCCATGTTCGCCGGGATCCATTTTAATTACTTTTAATTCGCGCGTTTTATCTAATTATTAAAATGAACATACGCGGCGCAAAACATGCGCGCACGTCGAAAAATACTGAACCAATGCAGTGAAAAGTACGTGGCGGAAAAGTAAATACCGACGGAAAAAATCGGCATCGGATAACGTAATGGATGAACTGCGTAATGGATGAACTTACTTCGAATGCTTTGAACTTTTTGAATACTATCGACGCGTGAAAAATGTACTATGTCAAATTAATGGGGGAAAAAAAATGCAATGATATTACCAGATGACGAACGATCACCAATCTGATTAATCAATTGCTTTAATTTATAATTGTACTACCATTAACAATTTATTTCTTAATATTTTTGAAAAATAGGTCCTTGTATTGCTTCAAGAAATGTAATTAGATTAAATCGTATTGATTCGCATTATTTCATAATTTAATCACATTTAAACAGCCGTACAGAGCATATGTCAGAAACAAGAATAAATTCGAGTTATTCGCTAGTGCAATGATGTAAACGCGTCACGTGTTTCATTACATGTTAACATTATATTTAATGGACTACGCATCAATCATTTTACTATAGGTACCATCTAAATCGTCAATAAGGGTATCGTTTATCCTATCCGAGAATTCGTGTCGTTTGCACGTAAAAAAGGGAAGGTGCTTCGTGAATTCGCGGATGCGTTGCTTTCACGGGAATGGAAACGGTGACGTCGGGAGCAGCGAGATGAACGGCAGCTAGAAGGGGGTTGCAACGGGATAGAAAGAAAAGTAGAGAGAGAGAGAGAGAGAAAGAGAGGGAAAGAGAGAGATAGAGAAAGAAGGGTGAGAGGGAAAAAGGCTGCGAGGACACCAGTTGCTAGGCAGCGCCTCTCAATCAGCGTTTCGCCTCACGTTCTCGAAGCTTTCGCATACACCGGGAGCATCCTCGTATAACGTTCTTTATCACGTCGATTCATGCACTCGTACAATCATACAGCGAGCGTTCACACTGGATATACAAGGTGTTACGAAAATACTTTGAGAAGATATTTCAGAAACTTAGTGTCCGCTTTTTTTCCCCTGGTAGCAATATACGGCAGGCAATAAATTCCCTGCTAACATATCTTTTTTAAATGTTAATTAGTGATAATGTAACAATGCTATGTTAGAGTTTTTTAAAAAAAGTAAATAAAAAATGAAGTTTTGTTCATTTAGATTTGATAAAGATCTTAAAATTTTTTATTCACTGTACTTGCTAAATCGGAATCAATATTATTGTTCATCGAAAGACAGTAAATAATCATTGATGATTATAGTTATAAATATAGAATCGCAAATCAGTAAGATTTTACTGGATTCGATTTCAAAAGTACAACGTAGCAAAATGATATTTTGCTCTGTACTTTTGTTCGCAAATCATACTACGCAAATAAATTAATTTTGCATAATAAATATCGTTCGAATTATGTCAATTGTATTATAAAAGAAGACTGTTATCGTATCTAAGAATAGTACGATACGTATCTCCGATCGTATCTAAGAAATTGAATTTTTTGTCAAGGTTTTTTTCGTATTTCTTTTTTAACTTGAGGAATAACTGCTTCATAATGTATAAAATGCGTCTCACAAGTCTTTCTTGACATCGGAAGCGTAGAAAGGAAATCCCAGAATCGTCGTCGCGTTCAAGTAGGTTGATGACGAGACGATGAAAACTACCCTTGCTTCTTCTGCGCAGATAGAAATGACGACAGGTAGTTGGTTGCAAGTAGAGAGAGAGAGCGCGCCATAAAGGTCTGAAAGGATCGAGGGGGTGGGTAGTGTAAACCTCATGTAATACGCAGTAAATTAGCATCGGTCTCTCGCGGTGAGACCGACCCCCTCCTCCTCTTCCCTCCTGCCTTCTCCGTGAGTCTCTTCATCCCCCTTCGGCGTCATCTTCTATTCGAGCTTTTTCCCCTAGGTGCATCCTTCTTCGGGTGCATCGCCAGATCGTGATATCCCGCACCTATTTCCTCGTCTAGGTAGCCACTGAGCTTTCCTCCACCTCTTTCCGTCACCGACGGCAATGAGAAAAGGAGAAAAGGTTGTAAAGAAGCGGTAGAAAGTAGACGAGTATTAGACGAGGACAGAAATTAGCGGCGCTACGCTCTCTTTTGCATAACTCTCCCTCGGGGGTAGTCAAGCAATTAAAATGTTTCCACTCGCGCGGACACGCGCATAAAGCACGGATTTTATATTAGTGTTAATATAATTAGTGGCCCAGAGGGAACGACCGTTAAAGAGAGAGCCTATCCGCAACTCACGTCACATTGTAATCGATAAATTTGCTTTCACAAAATGATTTCACAAGATTAGAGTAAATTCGTTGCGCGCATCTCCCAATTCGAAATTCAGTCTCTATATTTGTGTCTAGTTTTAAATTCTTTCTTTTTCAGAGAGGCCGCTTAAAATTTTATAACAACGTTTCATTATCTCAAGTGTCTGGGACATTTCCGCTGATTGAAATCGACTTCAAAATTCGCACGAATTAATCAATGCCGTGCGCCCGCGCGCGTCTACTTCATGTCAATCCCAGAATATCTTATATTTACGTTAAATACGTATATCATTATAAAAATATAGAAAAGCTCAGCGAGAGGGAAATGTTATATCATAATAATAATATTCCGTGCCGAATGGGCGGTGTAACGGATACGCGGAAAAAAGGGCAGGAGATATAGTCGTCGAAAAAGGAATAAGGGAAGAGAGAGTGCTCTTCGACGTGGGTTAATTGCATAATAGACTCTCATCCCCGATGTTTAACGAACTACTACTCGATATGGTACAAGGTAGCTCTGTTGTAGCGCGGTCAACGGCCATAATCGGTCAGCTCGTACATAATGAAGCATTCTTAATCGTAATGGCGTTAGCTGAAGCTTCGCTGACCACTCTCCTAATCTTCTTAACTCTACTCTGCCGTGCCGAACTCGCCTATACCTTCTCGTCTCCGCTTTTGCTGCAACGTGATAGTCTAACGAGTCTGCCGTGCATAACCAAAATAGACGTCTCCTCGTGTCTACCGGTGTAAAAAATGTAAAGTAACCGACATTAGGGGTTTGCAAAACACGCAATACTTCGTAAAACAACATGATATATAATTACACATATTGTGTGTGATACGTATATAATTTAATTATATATATATATATATATGTGTGTGTGTCTGCATGGGGGTTGTGTAAAATGTAGCTATAATAATAATAATAATAAAAATGATTAATAAGTTAATAATATTAAAATGAGAAATATTCATATTTATAACAAATTTTGTATCGTAAAATTTATATTAAGGAAGTCATTTTATTAATATGTTTTTATTTAAATTATTTTAAATATTATATTTTTACTTAAAACATTTTAATATTTGAAATTAAATTCTTTAAGTTTAAAAACAATTAATCAAATTATCTATATTTTTCGTACAGCAAATATATTTTAATTATAATTCGAGATTTATTTGTCAATAAATTTTATTCTGTAGCTTCGAAAATGATGAAAAAGATTTAATTGAATAGTAATTTTTAGCAAAACTTACATATACATTACATACTTTTAATAAACATTAGACGATAATCACCTAGTCGTTTGGCATGCATCACGTGGACGCACATAAAGATTCACGGAGAATATACCGCAGATTAGAATAATGCCTACAATGCGCGCGTCGCTGCCAAGTGATGACATTCTATGCATTCCGAAATTACATGCGACTCATATTAGCCATTAGCATTCAAAAAGCGCGGCGAACGCGCAAATATCTTTTGTCCTCGCGTTTTACAATGCAGTTTTGTGGCAGGAACTTCGTTTGAACATATGTGCACGCGTGTGAAGAGTAGGCGGGCGGGCCATAAAATTTTTGATTATGACGCAAGAAAAGGGGCATAGTAAAGGAACTCAAAACTGGGCGTGCATAAAGACTTCGCATTTGCATAAAGGCTCCCCCGCGGGTGGAGACGTTTCTTCGACAAAGCGAGCCAAAAGAAACCAGGAGGAAAAGGAGGAAGAAAAGAAGGAGGAAATGAAGGAGATGATGAAGAACAAAGGAGCGAACGAAGTAAACGGGTGGGAACACATTGCGTGGGAAGTGTGCGTGCGTATGCGGTATGGGATGCTAATAAAGCGGTCGACGATCTTCGGGGGGAGCGTTTCTTCGAAGGAGCCACTTCTTCCGCTCTTTAGAAACTTCGTAAATCTAAGCCCAATAATTGTTAAGATTGGACGTATTAATTCCGTCGCGTGCGCCTCAACTCAATTCTGCCGTATTTTCTTTATTTTCACTGCTCTGCAGACCATGGAATTAAGAAAATTAGCGTCGTCACGGACCGCTACTTCTCTCGAGCGCGGAGAAGCACCGGGATTCCTTCCCTTTTAATAAGAGAAGAGAAGAGAGGAAGGAAGAAGGTCCACACGCGGAGTGTTTTTTTGAAAGATAGCGTACATCTTTCGTGGTTCCCTTAATTTTTTCGTAATTGAAAAGAGAGAACATCGCGAGTTAACCGCTCGAATTTCGGAAAAATACCAGAAGATAAATTTGACCACATTTCCTATCGTTAGTGATTATTTCACGTTCTAGAATTACAGAGGTATAACAGGGAAATAGGAAAATTATTCCTCCTTCTTTTCCTCCGATTTCTATTTCGATATGGCTCTATTTTGAGCTATATGTGTGGGCTTAGCACGCTTTGTCCCGTATCACATCGAAGACGGAAAAATCCCGAGCGATACTTATCGCGATAAAATAATGCACGCTCGGCGCGACGGTGTGCGTGCCGCGATATAACCGATCGAATTATCCGTGAGCACAAAGCCGGGAAACGGCGAGAACGAGGTTCGAAAGGGTGAGAAGAAGGGTGCGTCGAGAGGATCGATTGCCAAGCCGCGATTACCATAAGCTCTCTTAATCCTGAAGTGGTAAGAATAGCCCTGACAGCTTTATCGTAGCGCGATTATTATTTCCTCCGAATGTTTAAACGGACAATGCGAGCAATGTCACGGCTTAATCGCTCAAAGCGTTCTTAAATAAAGTGAACGCTTCAAGTTTATTCCTACACAATTTGTAATCTCCGTTGGCTCTGGAATCGTAAGGTGCGATGTCTGAGATATATAAAATATAATAAGAATATATTTATAACGATGAATATATAATATGTCGAGGATCGTCCTAGCAATAATTTATTCGAAAATGATTTGGATATAAAGCGAATGAATTTTGCGCCGTTAAATATTTTATTTCTAGATTTTCGCAATGTATCGTGAAGCTGGGTATCGTTACAACATCACAGAAATATCCGCCGCTGTCGCGCAATATGCATAAAATATGAATATTACAATATTAACCTTCGAATCGTCGCTGTGCAACACAACGGTGCGGGCGCTTCGTCGCTCTCTGTATGTGCATCGCGTATTAAAACGCGATATTAATATCCCGAAAATTTGAACGCGATGCAGGATTGTATTCTCTCATTTACAACGAATTAATTGGTGTCTTTGCGGTCGCGCTCGCGATCGAGTCTCCTCTGCCCGGCGCTGTAAAATCTGCTGCAATGTCATTAACCCTCTTCCCAACCCCATTATACGTCCGTGTTTTTCCGCCTATAATTTTACCGTCACTCTCGGTATTCACTTGTATAATTGCTCGCTTCTTCGTAGGAAATACTAGTTTTTATTGCACGACGCAGTTTATTCTATATTATTTTCGTAATGTATCAATCTTTTATCATCATTTCATTCTTTTTTTTTCTTCTGCCCGATCATTTACGTTTGTGATAATGTACACAATATAGTGCATTATATAATTATTTTTGCCGCAATTTTATTGCTACTTGGAATTTCACCAAAATTTTTATATATCGTTGTTACATTATTTATTTATTGTAAATATTTATCTAAAAATTTCTGCAATACACGTATTAAAATATCTGGGAAACAATTTCTGAAAAAATCCAATTGTTTTCCGTAAAAGTCTTCAGCAGCGAAAGAGTTTAACGCGTACTGTGCCGCACGATATTGCGCATGATAAATATAGCGAGTCAATTATCCCATCAATAATGCAACGGCGCTAGCGCGTGCATGGTGCAGCAAAAATTACTAGGAGCCGGGCGAGATCGGAACGGCCGATGATCGGCGCTAGATCTCCCGATTTAAAGCATTAGCCACTGCGCTCGAAAGAGATGGCCGTTTAATGACAAATGACGAGAATCGCTTCGCGTTAACGCGCGTACTATCGGCACGCTCCCTCTCCCTCTCTCTCTCTCTCTCTCTCTCTCTCTCTCTCTCTCTCTCTCTATTTCTGTCTGTCTCGCTCCCTCACTCTCTTCCGCTTTCGCCTTCTCTCTTTCACTGATTTCGCTTGGAAACGGAATAAACTATGCAAACTCGCACGCTTTGCACTTCAACGATAATGCCGCCGCTGCCGCCGCCGCCGCGGCAAATAACGCGTCGCGCGGTTTCGTAGTAGGTCATAAGGTCTCGAACGCGCGACGAAACACGACGACACGCCGCGTATCTTTGAGAAATTACGTTCGCCCTCGAATAATTTTTCAGAATTCTACCTAGCGGCAGAATAATTTTTTATAACTCTTCGGCTTCGGGAAAAAAAATAAAATAAAAACGAAAGATTTAACGTGGGAATAGAAACAACGTGGAAACAAAATGCCGAAGAAAATATTCCCGTCTCAAGGACGTAATAAGAACGCGTTAATTTGAGGTACACTGAAAGAAAAAATTGTAGTGGTGGCAACTATAAGCGGACAACCATGACAAATTTTGCTAATAGAATTATAATATATACACAGAAAAAAATGACAATCAAATCAACAATTCATTGTTTCATATATAAGCAAGAATATAAAATCTTCTTGGAAGAATTTGATAATCTTGATCAAACATAATTTGCTTACATGAAGAAACAAAATTTCTTTATTTTAGCAAATTATGTCTGATCAAGATTATAAAATTCTTCCAAGAAGATTTTATATTCTTGCTTATATATGAAACAATGAACTGTTGATTTGATTGTCATTTTTTTCTGTGTATTAGAATAACACTCGAAAATTGCACTGGTTCAATTTTCACTCTGTAGGAGTGGATTTTCACTTTACAAGAGTGAATTTTTATTCTTAGAGTGACAAATCACTCGAAAATTGTACTGATTCAATTTTCACTTTATGAAATTTACACAGAAAAAAATGAATATCAAATCAACAATTCATTGTTTCATATATAAGCAAGAATAAAATCTTCTTGGAAGAATTTATAATCTTAAACAGACATAATTTGCTTACATGGAGAAAATTTTTCTCTTCACGTAAGCAAATTATGTCTGATCAANTTTGAGATTATAAATACTTCCAAGGAGATTTTATATTCTTGCTTATATATGAAACAATGAATTGTTGATTTGATACTAATTTTTTTTCTGTGTAGTTAAGTGAACTATATTATAGTTATTGGAATTAAGTTAATAGTTAAGAGAAGTAATAAAAAATAGTTGTAATATACTATATAATATAGTAATTACAACTATTTTTTATTAGTTTTCTTAACCATAAACTTAGTTGCAATAACTATAATATAGTTCACTTAACTATATGTTATAATTATATTAACAAAATTTGTATGGTTGTCCCCTTATAGTTGACACCACTATAATTTTTTCTCTCAGAAAATATAGAAGGCACGTTTCTTTTAAGATATTTTTCTTCTAATTATAGTACTAATTCACGAAGATTAAGATTCCGAACACGTGTTTTTGAAAGAAAAAGAAAAAAAGAGCCGAACAGACACTCGGGCGACGAAAGTCCGCGAGCGGCACGTATCGCGATACCTTACGATCCGCGCTATCAAAATTATAATTGTCTTATCACTCGCTGCTCGCATCTCTGCGATAAGAGCGTTCGTGCCAATAAATTTCGCGATATTCAAATTTGTTTGCCGAGAGATTTATCGGAAACTTGTGTGCTCGCCGTGACGCGATGTAGAAACGCAGCCTCGCGAACTCCTCTCTCTGTTTCTCTCTTTCTCTCTCTCACACTCTCTCTCTCAC
>QKQZ01038923.1:0-35118 GCA_003595255.1 Solenopsis fugax
TATATTAACAAAATTTGTATGGTTGTCCCCTTATAGTTGCCACTACAATTTTTTCTCTCAGTGCAGGCTCATGCAATTAAGGATGTATGGGTCATATCTGAAAATATTACAAAAAATATATAAATCTTATAGAATATTCTAGTATTACGTTTGAATATCTGTGTAAAATGTAAAATTTGAGCACAATTCACTTATTGGTTTAAAAGTGATTTATTTTTTTGTTTACTATTGATTCTCATGTAAAATCGCGTTGTGCAGCACTTATTTGCAAATTTGATGGGAAAATAGTATTACCAATTAAATCAACACTTTTACATAAACTAATAAAATATTCGTGTAAAAATTTATTTAGAGCTACTTACTCGTTTAAAAATTATTTATTTAAAACTGCAGCAAAATATAGTAATTTTCGCTGCAAAAACCATTATAAATCAAATTTTTCATTATTTTCTTCTTTGCGGCTAGTTTCAGGGCCAAGATTCAGGCATTCGCGACCAAAATTTTTTTTTTATTAGTAAAAGAAGAATAAATCTGGAGAAAATCTTCAGTTTTTAAATTTCGATAACTTTTAGCTCGTATCACTAAAACATCCTTGAGAATACTTTACGTTTGGAAAAAAATAATTCTTAAATTTGATCGATTGTTTGATGGCAGTTTATATATTTTGGAAATTCGTGGTTTTGTGTAAAGATACGACCATACACATGTAAATGATAATGCATTAGATTAGATTAAAATATGCCAGTTTATCTTGAATCCAAAAGGTTATCGTACAGTCAAGGGTGTAGTCGAAGATAAACAAGTGTCGAGATCGTATCGGTCTCCATCGATACCAATTCTTGGAAACATATCATCTAAAAAAATAAAATGAAAAATAAAAAACTAAACAAATTTGTTAGGGATATTCTCAGAATATCGCGTCGCGTTGCATAAATCGTAGCACAGTTTACGTACTTTGATGCTCGATGTCGAAGCTTTGTATCGCACCGCAATCGATTAGGCGCTCCGTATCTGGCATCGCGGCTAAATATACGGATTTACGGATGTTGAGCACCGAACGCCGGAAATCCTTGAGTGACGTTGACGCGCTCATCTAGATGGCTGCACCAAATAAATGCATAACTGCATCGTTACGTGATGAAAACGGTGTCCCCTACGAATTAATAGTCGGCAGGACGACATGACTGACAAGCCGGCGAATTAAATCACATAAACTACGACGATGGCCGATTGCGAAGCGCCTGGTGTCCCTCGCGTCGCGCTGTGCGCAGAATTTTGCGATGGACTGTTGTGCGGTGGCATAAGGCTCGCTCGCGACCTTGGAAACTGATGCATTATTCGAGATGAGAAATTGCGAAGGCGGGCACCGCTGAAGTTATGATGAATGAGAAACGTCGGGTTCCCCCCCCCCGCGTCGAATAATTCCCTTGATAAAAATAACGGGTGTATTATTTCGTCCCGCGAGCTCAATTTCAGCCCTATTCATGCAACTTAAAAATAATGGCTGTATTGTTTAAAGACATAAATTGATTTCACGCTTTAACATTCAATAAATTATAAGAAGGGGGTGGGATATATAACAGTAAACCGCTGCGGGACAATTTACTGTTACAATAATAAGTATTGCCTCAATTTATCAAGTCTTCCTCTAAAAACTTAGCTATTTCTAGATTTCTTATATCTGTCTGTTATCGCCATTTTACTCAACAGCAAATATTACGTTTCTTATCTAGTAATCTCCCCCTTGAAACTTGCTTGTGAAGTATTATGGTATTAATAGTACTTACTTTGCTTAATTTCCACCGGGCGAGTATTATTTAATCACCTTGACTCCACAAATATTCTATATTGTGAGCCTCATCATTGCCACTTCTCTTGTCTGTAGACAAGTCCGTGAGACTGATAAGATGTCACTTCCACGCTTTCTATCGCGATTAAATACACATCAGGTCGTAATCTGTAAACGCATGTATAAGATCAGCATGATAAATGAACGTAAAATTTTCCATGGTTTTCCAAAAAACACCTATCATTAGAGTCCAGATATACAGGTATCGGTGTACTGCGATCGTTTAGTCAACAGACTTGCATAGCGATCAGTCAACCTGCATACCACCATTACGATTACATGCATATAACGAAAATATAATCATCTCAGTTATACGTATGTATAACGTACGAATACATGTAAGTTTGACCTGAATAAATAAATAGTATTATAATTTATGTTAATAAATTGGAAAACGTTCATCATTTTTCACGACTCCCATTGAATGAATAATGAATGAATAAAATAGCTGAACGTACACACACGTATACGCATTTATGAAATTAAAAGAACAATATGGAAGGTTTACTATACTGAAAACTTAAAAAATGTTTATCTTTAATAATAGTATTTATATTATATCTTGTATAATCATTACATTTTTTAGAATGCTTGGTACACTAGGAAAAAATTTAGTTGCCTTCAACAAAAGCTTTTTAATTTGAAGCATTATTTAACAGCAACTAAATAGTTTTGTTCGGTACATTATTTAATCAAATTAGCTATTTGTTACAACAAAATATCTTTTTTAGTATATTATTAACAAATATAACGAGCATAATAGTCACAACAATCTGAGAATGTGCGGGAAAAAGATAATGTGAGCCTTAAAACCAAACTAAATCTCTTGTGCATTCTTATCAACTTTCTTCGACATATACCTGAATAATTTTCAAGTTTTCTTCCCTTTTTCCATCCATTGGAACTCTGGAATTTAATGTCAGCCATTGTCATCATCACCTTTTACCTGCCGAGACGTTTATTCAAGTGAACAGGCCAACAGTGCGAGGGAAACGATAATAATCTTGCCTTTCCCACTTTTTTGCCAAGCGAATTTCAAATGCAACTTTCTTCTTCGACGTCTTTCGAATTTTGCGTTTGAATTTCTCGATCGTCCAATTTCTTCCTAATGATCAACTTAGTGTCTCATCGGTATTCGCTCATAAAAATTAATAGAATCTTTTAACAATCAGCCGTGAACGAATCGTAAAGCCTAATGCATAAATTTTTGATGATTCCGATCGTTCGATTTGTTCTTAGAAGTCATTAGAATTTTAAAAGACGAATTGTACATCTATTAAATTACTTTAAAGTGTCAATTGAAATTTAGAATAGCATACTACAAATAATTCTATGTAATAATTTTTGCCACAATAATAAAATAATAATGTTTAATATGGCGGAACTATAACTTGAAAAATTATTGCTAATATGAAATATGTGGATTTCATATCTGGATTTCTAACAGTTACAGCAGTACACATTGCATTCCATAGCAGGTATTCCGCAGCTAATATGAATTTCGTATTTGTTACATATGTTGCAATATATAAAAAGACAGTGTATAGGAGGAAATTCCAACGAAAGGAAGAAGCAAGCATCATTAAATTATCACATTTCTTACATTTATCAACGAATGCACGTGAATGCAGATGCGAATGATAAGAAATTGACTTTATCGTTCACGCTCGGCCGTGAAAACGTCGGAACGTGACTTTGCGTGCTCTCCAGTCGCGACACTTACCTTTCAGCAGGTGCAAATAGAAATGCGTTTATTGCCGCAGCTGTTCGCGAAATAGAAGAGGACTGAGATGCACAACAACTCCGGGAGAAACTAACGACGGTCTTCGTTCACGCGTCGATTTTATTTGTGAGATCAAAAGTGAAAGTCAAAAAAACTCCGTTTCCTTTCATTTTAAAATTACGTGAATATATTAAAATCGCTTTGATTGCGTCAATTTGCAAAAATATCACGATAGATTAATAAATTACTGATTATTAATTAATTACTAAAACTCTAGTTATTATCGTGACATTTAATATAATAATATAATACATATTGTGTATATCAATAACATGTGTTACTAACATTATTATTAACATTATTACATAATTGAAAACCACGTATATTTATAATTGAAGAAATCAATTTTAAATCGAGCAAGACAGTCTGCAATAAAAATGGAAGTTTAACGATTTTGAGATACCACATATATTTATGACTATACACATCATCGAATCCACCTGTATTGAAATCTTGGATACGATCTTGCACGGATTCCGAAGCGCAAGGGTACGCTGCAGGCATGGTTCGATCCTATGATAGGCTTCGGCATCATAGAAACCCTAGAATTTCTTACCAAAATTCAACCGGTTTTTTGCTTAAAAGCAGGGATGTGCCAAGCTTTTTGTAGTTTTCTTAAGTTTTTTTCTTGGGGGGTTGCTCTTACGGATTGTTATTATAAAAAATTTACAATTTTGTAGTGCGAGCTCTTTGAAATCTTTAACCATTGTACTCAAAAATGTTCTTTATTCTGATGGAAGAATATCAGTTGTGTGCATGGGCAATAGATCACGAAATTACGAAGTGCACTATTTAAAAACGAAGAACTTTTATAACTTGTAAGTAGAAGTTTTTTGTGTAACTCAGGCGAATCCAAGGCTATTATAGTCATGGACAAATAACGGATAATTTACTGTTTTAAATATTATAATTAAAATTTTTTTTATGTATACAAACCGTGAGATATTTTTTTGTAGTATCATTCTTTTTTATTTTTCGCCTGTTTATTTTAAATCAATTGCAATAACATTTATTAAAAGAATAGTCGCTTATTTGCAAGATAAAATTTTAATAAATGAAACAAGTTAGAAAAAAATTGAATGTGGCATTTACATTAATATAAATTATTTTCATTATCATATTGCTACTTCCTTCAGCGTTAGTTTCCTTATATTGCGGTTGATAAGCAAAAACACATGTATAGTCAGTAAATAAAGTGATTAATAACATGTGGTGTACATTTGCATTATGTAAATTGCTATTTTTATAGTTATTACAATTTAGTTTTTTTATTCTTTTCATGCTATCATTTATCTTTTACATATATAACTTATTAATTAATAAGTAAAAATATATATATGTAGGAATTATATAAAAGATCTATTATTATTGTCGTCTAATTAAATGCAAATTGAATTTGTACAATATATAGATAACTTAAGTGAAACAAAATCTCAATAATCGCGGCATTTTAATACGTATCTATTCATTCTCGCGAGAAAAAAAATGTTGACTGTGTAGAGGTGCAATATTTCCGGAAAGTCCATTCGTGGTTCGTCCGTGGAAAACACCGCTCAGCGGTCATTACGTTTGTTTTCCTAGTCGATCGCCACTTCCATTGAGATTCGAAATTACACGTTCTCTTCCGAAGCCAAGGTTGCACCGTCGGAAACCGCGCGTTTCGCGAGAAAAGCGCCGTGTCAGCTAATGACAGGTATCCTCGATAACCGCGAAGAAGTCTTTATATATCTCTTGAACCCCGGACAAACATATCGTCCACCCTCGCCGATTGTTAGAGCAAATGTTTTGTCTCTCGTTCGACCCCTGTGCCCCGTCGTCGTGCGTACGTTTGCACTGCAAAGTGATAGCCACACCAGTTTAACCGAATCTCATATTACAAGTCGTAATCAGGATCGAATGATGCTCGAGGTCTAACGATTTGCTTTTTTCATGAAATGTGAAACTTGGGTAGTTGATTTATAGGGACAATTTTCGTTTTCTAAGATTACGCGTAGTACATTTAGAAGGAAGAATAAAAATATAATTAACTCATCGGGATTTACGCAAGATAATTATTAACAAAGAGCGCATACTGTTTTCCAATCATCTTTTATTATTTTTTGTAACAGATAATTTGAGCACATCAATCTTCCGAGCACTGTATTTTTCTTCTAGTTTTTTTGAGAAGCATCAAGCATGTAATTGAGAAATGCTTTTGAATATTGTTGAAAGTAAATTAAGGGTTTTGTCGCGTAGCTGGGAACCAACTATTATTCTGCGAGAAATGAATCTTTGTAAATTACGGTCGTAACTTCTCTTCCGGTAAATTTATGGTTACGTAAAGCAGTGCAAATGTTAAACGGGCAAAGCAAATACGTTCTAGTGAAGGATTAGCAATGGAAGGCATTGTTAGATGAGTCAACTTTTTCTTAAATAAATTTAACAAATTTTCCACTTTTAAATGCTGTTAAGTTTACATGCAAAAAATCATTATTTGAAACCAGTAAAAAATTCAGAAGGAAAGATTGTAGAATTCTGACGGATTTTTCAACAAAAAAGTTTCCTTATCTTTAAACCTTATCTTTCCGCTTCTCGTATTTCTTGACTTTAAAATGTACCTTTAAACCAGAGAACCACGATTATGCTCGAGGCACGCCTCGAAGGAAGAGAGTTGCTCCTCACGAGGGAAAAGTACGGCCCTCTCGTCTTTTCGTTCCGCTGCTTTTTTTTTGGCTACTCACTGCGTGCCCTGCACTTGCCGCTCGGCATGGGGTCGTTAAAAATGAAAAAAATCACTGCGCTCCCCCTCGTGTCCTCTCTAATTTTATTTGAGCACCTTAACTTATCCCACCATGTATTTGTATGATTGCATTACTCTAAAGTAACATAATAAAATAAGTATTATTTATAATCCATATAATCGTATTTAACTGTAAGTTACATGTATCACTTACATTTAACAAGTATTAAATTAATTACATAAAATAAGCTGTGAATAATATATTTTTTAAAATGATATACATATTAAATAAGTATTTTTTTACAATAAAAAATTATAATAAAATGTTAGGAAATACGTCTTTTAATAATAATAATAACTTTAATATATTGTGTTTAATAAACCCGTTCCTTTAAAAGGAACTTTAATTCAATATTTTAAGATTTATTGTTATAAACTAAAATATAAAGATTTCATTAATAGTTTTAATAAATTGGACCACATAAACACACCAAGAAATATTTTGCAGAGTATAATCATAATTAATCGAGCGTCAGGATAGAAAATAGCATATTGTTCCGCTTACATTGAGCGATGATTCGTTTTAATTCGTTTAACGAATAGTATTTCATATGCGAAGATACGTGATGTGAATATCGAACGAGCAGTCGAACTGTTTCGATTTTACTTACGATCTGGCCTCATGTAGTATTAATGCAGCATTAATTTTGTCGATACAATAAAAATTTATGTAATCTTTTGTTCGGGAGATGCATAAAACATCGGTGCACGGTGCATCTACTACTTATTACAACCGGATGCGAGCGAGTGTTTACTCGAAATACGCGGTTCGTGCGCTATATGCGTTTCGCGTGTAGTATCGTGTATTGCAAGACGGTAGTTATAAGATGCAGCTTCGCCATTGGTTGACTTGAATATTTTTATTTTCATGTGATACACACCATTCGCGTAAAACTGCAATAAAATACAAACGAGATAAGTGCGAATGAATTTCATCTTAAATTCTGTTGCATAATTTAGTAGTTATTTCGAAAGAATTCAGATTCCTAAGAATAAAAATGTTACATTGGTATTTTCTGAAAGAGCATGAGAATAAAAACCGACGAAAATATATAATTCAGATATTCATATTAAAATACCGCCGATTCATAATTAAAGTAACGCAACGATGCGTAAAATTTCACTTTACACTTCGAGTAATAATTCGCGTTTACATGATCGATAGGTATCTCTTCAAGCCCGTACATACATTAAGTAATTATACATTCATATAACCGCGGTCGTAACGTGTGGCCGATTAATCAATGAAAAATATGTATATGTGATTGTATGTACGTGAGGCGCATGGCGAACTCGATAGATTGGCTCACGATATTAAGTTTGTTCGTGACCATTGGCTCGTTTATGGAATGTCAAAACAGGATTGGAGATTTAGGCGGTGAAGTTAATATGAGTATCGCGATTTAATTATCACGATGTAGGTAATATTATGAAAGTTACATCGGGAATTTCGGTGGTTTCTGAAGTTAAACGTTGTGCTATGTTTACTTTCTACTTAAAAATTGTACACTTACGATCACCTGCTTTAATAATAATAATTTTATAGTCTGTTCTCGGAAAATGACAGAGATATAGTGACTGAAAATTATGTTTTGTAATTAAAAAATGCCATAAAAATTGTCTGCATTTATTTTTAAAATTAATTTTGCAGCAATATATTATATCTCCTTTTCTACAATCTTTTGTATTTTGCAATTATTTTCGGCCAAATCTTAAAGAAATGAGATAATTATTACAATATGATGTGAAGAACAGCATCTATCTTTATCAACATGGGTATCTCAAGTCCGATTACTTTTTTATCTATTTACAATGGTTAAAAAAAAAATCTCTGAAAATTTATGAACATATTTTCAAATTTCTAGAACAAATGTCTGTACTTTATTTTGGAAAAAAATTTAATGTATACAATTTACTTATCGCAAATTAATCACACAAATTGGCTATAAGAGTTATTTAACTTAAAACATTGTAACTTTTTATAATAAATGCATATAAAAAATTATTTAAAAATTTTCTAATTTAAATATTAAGATACAAAGTATCCATGTTTGTAGGACAAGGGTTAATTTATTCAAGATTAGAAAACATCTTTGGAAGATAGTAACTTAATTATGAAACAATTCATTATAAAATGAATACAGATACGGATAGAACTGTAAACGTCCTCCAAGTATATTATAAAATTTATAGAAAACATATTCACAATATGCAATTTAATTTTGTCCAATATTTGTATTCGACCTTTCAGAACAAAGAAATGTATATTATAAGTATATATGTCTAATTTTGGAACGTGTACCTAAAAATTGTGGTACAGCCAAGGCTACTATTACGACGCTGTGAGAACGTCCCAGAAATTGGCCGAGAAAAGTATCGGATTCGCTTTTATTTCGCAAGCAATATTTTGGAAATTGCCGGTTAAATGTGGGTGTTCGTTTATACTCGAGCGGACGAAATAGAGAGGGAATTCTCTAGCGTAAACTCTCGAGAGACCTGGTCTCGCATATCCGTTCGAGGAACGGTCTAGCCGGGGACTAAGACAACACAGTGGGGTATCCACTCGTTTTAGACGCGGCTTGGTCCTGGGGACGGCAGGCTAGGATAAAAAACCGGTTCGAGATAGGTCCGGGGTTTGTTTTAGCAGGTCAGAATCCATCTCGACCTGTCAGACGGACCACTTCGAAGTTCCGCGCAGGCTAGAAATAACGATCAAGTTTTCCTCGTCACACTTTCCTCCTTCCCCTAGAGATTTCTCTATTTTTTCTCTCCTTCCTCCCGCCTCTCAGTTTCCCTTCAAATTGGACAAATCCGTGATACGAACCAGACGCTGAGAATGCACTGGGGATTCTTTCTTGCTCATTGAAGAGAGGACTCGCGAAGTGGAAGAAGTCGTTTATTGAGCCGCTATCAAGTGGCTTCAAATTGTTGTTTTGTCTCGACGCTTGGTTTGGTTTTTTTTTCGAACTTTCTTAGTATATATATATATATATATATACACACACACACGATATACGTATTCCTTTTTGCCATCCTGGAGTCATTTCGTATTGAAATTGATGTTTTTACAAGAGTAAACATTATTACTGTTTCAGACAGCTCCGTTATTCGCGAAAGTTTATTTAAGTTTTTCTTTCTTCTGGCACGACTCAAACTCTGATATTATAATATGATATTTTATTAAATGAAATGTTATTAATCATTTTCTGATAATGTATAAATTACATAGCACAGATTGTATATGAGCAATATTTTTAAGACATCATTTTATTTCAGTACGTGCCAAAACGCAAATCCGCGCTATTAACAATTTTTAGCTGAGGGTTAGTTATACACTTATCCATTTTCAAAAAATTTCCACCTCATAATTACTATACAAACTTACGGCCGAATCTTCAACAAAGAACCGAACGTGCTCCGCAGCTTCTGTAGTCGTTCCATTTTTTTTTTCTTCTCCTACCCAAACAGAACTCTTTTACCTCACCTCGCCTTCCTTTTGTGTCCGTGACTTCTCCCTCATCAAGCGGTGTTCTCAACGTGGTCCGCCGTTCGTGGTTCTCCTTCGATCTGATTTTTTTATTCCACGTAGAGGAAATAACGCGAAATAATTATAGCAAGACGACTTATTAATGCCAGCGACTTATCAATAGTGACATTGCATTTGCACCGTGAGCTCCAATTTCGATTTGATATTAACAATTAATGATACGTCAAATTAATGATTTTATGATTTGAAAGGCTTTCACTTAATAGCCTTTCGCTAAACAGTATCGTGTTTACACGGCTACCTTCTTTACCGCCTCTCGCGATGGAAAGGTGTTCTTAAGATGGCAGAGAGGGTCCTACGCACGAGATGTTCATGATGCAATAGACCGGTTTAGAAAAAAATCGAGGCAGTTATAATGAAAGATAACTGCACGGTAGTCGAAGTATGCGCTACGCTGGAACGATGTTAATTATGGGTTAGCAACTATTATAGATATTAGTATTTATTCGCTAGATGTGAATTTTCCCTGCCAAACGATTTTCAGAATCGCTTTCACTAGTGCTGAATTACAACTTTTATTACGATTGAACTAATTTTTGCAAGCATGCCATAGTATCGCTGGATAGTAATAATTACACTCTCTAGTCTTTACTCAAAGACTTGCTTCAATTATTCACATAGTCAAATAATTAGTTCAAATTAATATTATTAATGTATGCACGTGTTGCAATTTCAAATAAATAATTTACGTAGGATATAATTTTGAATAAAATATTTGACGTTTTCATTCAGCACTCTAAAAAGCATTTTATAGTATAAAACGTGGAGAACAGACTATCGTAGAAAGACTCGTAGAAACCTAGACGTAGATTTGTCAGAGTACATGATTTAAAAATTCGAACGATAAATAGAGACCAAAGACACAATTAGCAATGTTGCGCTTAGATAACTTAAAATTATCTAGATAAAATAAATTACATGTAAACGAATCTTAAATAAGATAAAGATAATTTAATTGTAATTTATTTAGATAAAAGGTAAAATAATATATCATTTTATATAGATAAATTTAAGATAATGTCGCTATTGAGCAAAACAGTTTAGGGTATAAAAATAACATAATTATTATTTAATTTACATTTCTTAAAAAGAAAAATTCTTTAAAGTTATCATTTAAAAAAATTCTCTTGTTACGATAATACTTCATACTTGTTGTTTACATTATCTTACATAATTTAAAAAAAGATAACACTTTTTTATCTAAGATAAAGAAACACAATATACATTCTAAATAAAGAAAAAATATATAAAGATAAAGTTGTTTCTTTATCTAGATAATTTTATTTTTATTTATCTTCTCTTTATCTTTATTTGTCTCTAGCTTCTAGATGATTTTATATAGATAACGGCAATTGGCGATTAAAAACATAAAAAGAATATTTGAGGTTTATAAATAGCGATATTCGTTTCCGTCCTCGCGCGAGAAAAAAATGTTATCTTTCGGTGCCTATTTTAGCGCGCGGATTTTGGCGTCCATTCAAGTTTCCGAAATGCTCTCGCGAGATCGTACCGATGTCGAATGTGTTTTCCCCTGGCCGAGTCATCGGAAATACAGCATGCCTGCAGATGAAAACATAGTCGTTGAGTCACATGCATCTGCAGTGAAGCCACAGAAACTCATTCTGAAACTTTCGATAAGTATTTGACAATCTTATCCAAAAAGATTCGTCACACCTGTCAAAAATGGTGTTTTCAGTCAAACAGATCTAGAAGATATGAGATTTTGAATTTTTCCAGTTGAGAGAAAAATACAAAAGATGACATTTAGTATTGATTATCTTGTGTGATGTAGATAGAAGGAAGAAATGTCTTCGTGCACACAAAAACTGTAGATCACTAGAAATTTATTTCATTGCACTTAAAACAAATGCGATAATGTACCTATACTACCATTAGAAAGTTTAAAATCTATATATATATATATATATGTTACTATTATTTTTTAAATGAGTTAATATTGCATAAAACGATTAGGTTCTGCTTATTATCAGCAGATTTTGTGGATATTGATTGTTGATAATAATATTTAATAATATAAAAATTTGATCATTCTAGATAATATTAATCCATTTTGGAAATAATAACATATAGAGTCTCGATTCTAAATTTTCTGATGGTAATGCACATATCTTTAAGATCGCACGTAAGAAACGTTTCATTTATGCAATTCTCTGTATCTTGTTTCGCGATGTTCGAAAACGGAGACGAAGAGGCGCGTTTAGTCTCCTCGAGAATGAATCTGCGAAACAATGAGCGTAGTACGCGTTACCTTGAGCTCCACGAACGTATTGAAACGGTGCCGCTGCAGCACGGCCGGAGAGATCGGGAGATTACGAGCATTGCAAAACGATCTTCATTATAATCGGCTGCGTATCCGCGAGAGGAGGAGCATGCGAAGTAAACGGCATTACCTATGCATGAGACGCAATTACAATAATTGTACCATTATGTACGTGTGAGCGCTGCGGATAGATGTTGCAAAACGCGCGCGGATGTGCAGGATGCACGCGTGCGCGCGCGAGCACACAAATATATACACGCATACACACGCACATTCGTGTTTCCCTGAAATAGTTTATCGATTCGTGGGATTCCCGATCGGTAAACAGTCTCATCCTAGCACGAAGACCAAGTCACGTTACGATCTCATCGCTGTCTCATCGTCGCGGTCGTTCTTGCACATATGCGTCGCTCTTTTTGCACGTATGTGAGTTCAACTCTTGTCACTCTTGTTCCTAGAATAACTATTCAAAGCTAAATACATTGTGTGGCGTTATGTATTGTACGACTTGTACAATAGAAATAAGTGTTAACTTCCCTGGTAAAAAAAAAATAGATAAAATCCAAAAGAAAAAAATCCTATCGTTTTGAACATGGACTTTGGTTTGTGAACTCACAAATGTGAATCGTTTTCTGTCAGAAATTTTTGCCAGGATTGTTGCGTGTTTCTTAAAAATCTCTTGACTTAAGGGGTAAATTTTTATTGCGCAAAAATTATACTTAATGGTACTTCATGAGAAATATAATAATCGTAAAAAAAGTATTTCAAGTATTCGCAGTTTAGACCATGCGATTAATATGGTAAGATTTCAGTTAAAAGTAAGTTTACTACGATGTACTAAAAGAGAGAAAGTTAGAGTGGCTGCTTCATGTCCGATTTGTTTCGCGTTATTACGTTAGTGATTGCAACTTTTTCGTAAGAGAAAGAGATTTTTATCTTAATGAAAATAAATCCTAAATTGCCCTTTGATAAACCCGGATGCGACTTTCTGGCTTTCCATCATAATACGTAACCAAAAAGTACAAGATTCTATAAAACCGTCATTTATTAAAGAAGTTAAAGAAGTTTTAATGACGAGGATACTATGACTCGTAACAAAATTAGTTTTTTATCTAAATTTTTTAACTTTTAATTTTTTGCTAGAGAGCCGTTCGTCTAATTTGCATATGTATCTTCACATTAATTGTTTTATCCTTCTTTTTTTTTTGTCAAGTCTGGATCAGAAATTTCATATTTTTTACGTTCGTTGAAAACAACATAGTTCTTCGTAAATGAATTACGAATATTAAACTATTTTTTAAAAGAACTTGAGGAAATAGAAAAATATTACATATATCGTCGTAATTTTATATTCATAAGAATTAACATAAACTACTGCTATATTTTATTAATATGTCAGGCTTGTATCTCCTACGATTATCTTTTTTATATCTCCCGTCAAGTCCTTTATGTTATATTCATGTGCAGCTTTGCAAGAAACGACGCAACTCGATCGTAGTCATTGACGTCGTTTGTAATCTTTAAGTGGCCAGCGTCAGTGCGAAATATTCCTGGCTCGATCGTTAATTTCATTATTCCTGCCTCCGACCGAATGCGCGAGTAACGCGAATCGAGAGAAATGGAAAGTGAACGCTTTCAACATACGCGATCGGTTTTCGCATTATCCGCGGCAAGCGCCGCTCCTGTTTTTTTGCGGCACGCTTCGCCGGCAAAAAATCGTTGGGAAATGTATGCGTGATGTAGCAAACCCGTTCGCTTTATCGAGGAACCAGTTTGCAAAATCCTACATACGGCTGTGTGCGACGCCAGCGAGCACGCTACACGCATCGCGGAGCGCGGGCAAGCTTAATGCGTCAAGTCGATCACGCAACCTCACCATGCAAATTGACTATTAATTTCGCTATTAGTTAGCCGTCTATAAGCGGAGAATATCGCGATGCGAAGGAGAACCATATATTTCACGACAGTCTCGAGACCAACAACAAAATAAATACTAAACAATAAAGAGATTGATATTATCACGTTAATGTTAACACGAGAATTAGCAAGATGTGTTTTTTATGAGAAAAATCGAAACCACTGACTTTATTTCGCTTTAATCGCAATTAAGAATTTTATCCAAACAGTGAAGCATGTGAGAAATATTTTAATTACATAATATTTATTAATTGATTATTATAAGCAGGTAAAAGTTCTATTTGAAATTAAGGACGATGTCACGGTTGTGATACTTAGAAAAAATTTAATCATGAACTGTTCCAATGAATAATTTAAGATAGTTGTTAACTAGAATAATCGTCATAATATTCAACTTACGATAAAGTATGGAAAAAGAAGCAATCTGGTATCGCCAAAGAACTTGGAGTGTTTTTCTTTATTTAATATTTTTCCCAGAATTTTAGAGTTTGGTTACGTAATATTTTGCATAACGCTCTATGAGTGAAGTCCGCGTTAGAAGATCAACAATGTTAATAATAAACACTTCATGAACAACACTATATTTCATGCTGAGTAATAGTGATGTATTAGCTTCGAGGAAGCCAAGAAATCGGTTTTTTTTTATTAGCATGATAATGTGATAAATAATTGATCGTTAGTAGTGTTCATGATAATGCTTGTGAAAATGGCCTGAATGGATAGGTCTGAAAAGTTGCGTTATCTGTGTGTACTTTATTTTATGTCTTCATAAATACTGACAAAATTTCACAAGTGTAGATTTAATAATATGCGTTTTCACAAATAAGCACGTATGTAAAACATATATGTACATTTAATATTTAATATGAAAAAATCTAACTATGATGAAGCAAAATATATACTTAGGCCATTTTTATAATGTTTTGATTGATACAATACTTCTCAATATAGTTTTTATGAAATATTTTTTCTTTGACTGGCATCAACAGCTTTAAAAGTTATAATTCATTAAAAGTTTTCAATGATAAGTAGCATAAAAAACAGCTATCTAGAACAAGAATAGTTATAATTTATTTTATTTTATTTTTCAATATCTCTAATATGAAACTCCGCATTTAATTTACAATAAAATCATTATTTGATGAGGGATTAATGTGAAATAGCTGAAATAACAATTTTCTACATGCATTAAAAATATCATAAAAAATACCATTTATATTATACATATATTATAGTATTTAGAAACATTCGACTTTTTTATCGTAATTCAATAATTCGAAGCTTTAATCCCGAGGTAAATTGCTATTTCCCTGATCGACTACGGAAATGATCGCGGAAAAAATCATCGTTCGTTAGAGGAACGGGTTTTTCCGCGTTTTTAAACCTGGTCCTGCTGGACACCACCAACTGTGTCCGCGCTGTTTCTTCACCGGTTGACTCGTTTGTCGCAACGTTATGGCTAACTGTCAGTAAACTGAGAATCATGTTTTTCATGTTGTTCGCGGTTCTCGTTATAACTTTAGCTGCGGCGAAACTCACCGCGGCTCAATGTGGCTTAACGTTCTGCATTGATGCACCTGTCAATTGTCGATTATGATATAAACGAGACAAGCTCGTGTTTGATCACCGTCTCCCGCATTTTCGCATTAATCCTTGAGTGTGCATTGCATAATTTCTCATAACTACACGGAAAGAACGGTTTTTTTTGTTGAAATATAAAAAAAATTTAACTAGAAAAATTTTTTAATGAAAATAATTTTTTTGCACCATCTAATAATTATATAGGACATTCAAGCATGTTGAGTAAGGCTGCAAAATGTTTTGATATGCTAGCAATTAATTTATTAATTGAACTGTTCTTTCCGTGTGATATTCTTAAAACGTGGAGTAATTATGTATTTATTAGTTATTTTACATACAATTATATAATGTACTTTATTTATAAATTTTAAATAAAATTTGAGAGATTAAACTTTTTTAAATATCAGATATATAAAAATTAAATAATTAAATTGAAAAATTAGCAAGATTTTTAAATGGAAGATTATGCTACATGACAATATCGCTACGTATTTACATTACTAATAAATATATCAGTCAAAGCTACAAGTTTTTATTCTCTAAAATATTTCGATATCAGACAGTACATAGGGTTAAAAAACACGATTCTTTTACGTTTCTCATTAAAAATTAAGAAACATTTCATATTTTGAGATATTGCGCGGTTAGAATCGCTTCATTGATCGAGTTCGGTTTCCATAACTAGAGGTCGACTTGCATTGCGGTTACACTCCGACGCGGTTCGTGTAATTTTAGCAATAACGATTTGTCGGGTCGCGAACAAAAACACGGCCAAGAAACGCAGAAACATATTCCGGGGAGAGAAAAATGGCGGGGAGGAAGAACGGAGTTGCTCGGGGACGAAGAAAAGGAAGCAAACGAGTGGCTCCTTGACGTTTTTCTGTCCCTTAGCTAGGGAGGGAAAAGAGGAGACACGATTATGCGCCAGATATGTGACATCATCGCGAGAGAAAAAGCCGACCGTTTCAGCTGTTGCAGCATACAGCTTGTTGATCATACACACCTCTTGAATGAGTTATTAATCGAGCAAAGTGTCAATAAACAAAGACGCATTAAAGCAGCGATCAATTGTCACTGAGCTTAAAAACTTTAAGTGTGTTTTTATCACACTGATTAATAAGATATATGCAATATTTTACCATTATGTATAGTAAAGAAAAAAAAAAGAAAAACTTACGAGAATTTTACGAAAGCTACACGAGACTTTAATTTATTAATATTTCTACAATTACAAGCGTAATTGTAATGTAATTTAATACTAATTATTAAATATGAATTAAATAATATGATAATAAAAAGCTTCTAAATACTTTCTATCGAAGTTAAGGAGTCAATAGACTGTGAAAAGTTATCATGATCAAAAACTTAACATGAAAAAAATATCGATATCTTGAAAATATTTAAACTATATTTTGAAAGTAGTTGTACTACTTGTCTTTAATGTGCTGTGGACATAAAGGCTCCTTTATATCTTACAGACAAAATTTTTTTATTCTCGAGTAGGAATCACACGTAAATATACATGCACACAGAAGACATTAAACCAGACGCAGGATGCTGCGACGTTTCCACTCGTATCTCATTAAAAGAATTCATCTCAGACAGGGTCGAGGTCGAAGATCACGACATCGGTATAAGGATAGAGTAGCTTCCGGCGAGGGAGAGAGTCGTACCATTACCGAAGCTTATCGCGCTCTCTTTGTTCGTCAATGACGCCAATGTCGGGCCACGTGTGGCCGCCGTAGGAGGCCGTGTGTATAAGTCATAAAGCACTGGGTCTCTTTCGTACGCATATGTTGCGTATCCGTTACGTGCACGCAGGTATATCGCGCGTGTGTATGGTCGCTCAGCGAAACAGATTCTGCCCTTTGTTCGCCGATGAGCGAGCGACCACGTGAAACCGGGGTCAGACCCGCGTGTGGTCTACTTCGTGTTAATTGCCGTGCTCGGGTCGATGATCGTTAGGGCCGAATCGTTTCTGCTTTCTGGAAACGTCGGACGGGTGCAGATTTCCAGAATGATATGATGGCGCCAAATCGTGCCACTCAGGCCAATTTCTTTGTCCTTAGTTAATATTAATAGGAACGCAAAATAAAACGCAAAACAAAGTTCAAAATTGTAGCTTGATGTTTCAGGCATCTATTATTACATGTTAACTTTTCAATGATAACAAATTAATTTGTTATAAACATTTCTGTAACATATGCAAAAGATGTGATTTAGAAAACCAGTTACCTAAAGCGTACCTGTAATCTTTTAAATTGTATCGTCTCTGAAAATATCAAATTTAAGTTATTAAAAATATAAGGAATCATTTAACTAATACTTGTTTTATTAATAATTTATCAAAAAAGCGATCAGATATTCAATAATTAATAAATAATATAATAAAAAAATTAAATACACCGTAATAAAAACGGTTTGAATTTATTTTTATAATTACGTTATTATCAGCTAGATAAATTGATGAAAAATTTATATCAGATGTAACTAATTTTATAAAATGCTGACAGTATGCATAAAGAGTTTTGTTAAATTTTTGTCTGTATTACTTATTACTTATTTACTTTTTATATTTGTCACTAAATGTTGCTTATATGAAAAGGTAAAATATTGAAAATGATATCTTGACACGTGACTTGCATTTAAGATTTTCAAATGAGATACGAAGGCACGAGGGGAATTTATACGTTGAATGTTACGAAAATTTATGTGCCTAAACTTTTTAGATGTCTTATGAAATTTTCAAAAAATTAAGAGATGTGATAAAAATGAATATTGTAACGAAGATCGGATGTTCTAATTAAAAAATCATGAAATTTAACGTTAATTAACGTTAACCGACCGTAGAAAATTTTGAAACCTTTTAATGATGACAAAAGACTCTTTACATAATTGTACATTTTTTAAAATATACATTAATCTTACTGAATTTTAATCAATTCAATGATAATTAATTCTTATAATACATAAAAGATGTAAAACATTTGTAAAGATGTAAAAGATACGCTTTTAGAGACTAGTACACATTTATCAACTCTCCCCTAATTATTAAAATTAATTATCATTGAAACGATTACAGATTGAATCTTCTACGGTCGGTTAACGTCGAGTGATCTTTATTAGAACCCATATCAGCATCCGGTCTTTGTTACATTTATTTTTATCGTATCTCTTAATATCTTTAAAAATGTTACAAGATATATAAAAAAAATCTAGACTTGTCTTCATAACGTTTCAATGCAATAAACTCGCCTCGTGCTTTCGCCTCTCATTTAAAGATCTTAAATGCAAGTCACGTGTCGAGATATCATTGAATACATATCATAAACTGCTCATCTAATCTATCCATAGCAGTGAAATGTTTACGTAAAACCGGACCCAAGAAAGAACTCGCGTAAATCAGTTGTTTGCGGAAGTAAAACATGTTCACTGACAATGAGTCAATAGAATAGTCGTTAACACCGGGGACATCGGTAATTTACTATTCGCTTTCTATATGCACATCTATGTGCAAAAAGCGAAACGTATTCCTAATACACAATGCCTTTCTATGAAATGAAGGATTCTGATTGGTTGATTCTTTTATCCCTTATGTATTTAAACATTATGCAAAAGTTAAATGCGCTCCCACTCTTACACGATGGTTGCATTCAGAAGGCTATCAGCGCTATTGTGTGTGATAGCACTTCCATTTGACTCCCGGGATTCTCGGGAAACTCTTGTCTTTATTCTGGCATCACTGCAGATAACTTGTCAGAGTTTGTTTATTTTGAGGAAATAGTGATATTATATAATCTTTCGATTGCGTTTATGTTATGTGTGTTTATTGCAAGTGTTGATTGCGTCAGAACGTATTTTCTTCATGAAGAGTGTAAAGAATTATGTATGTTCAATTATGTGACAAAAAAGATTAAATGATCTTCCTATTGTTTATATCGAATCCGATGATACCAGGTACAAGTTTCAATTACGGATGAAATTATGGATCAGTTTTCTGCAGAATTAAAATTAAAATGCAGAAAAAACATTTTGATATAATCTATCTACATCTTTTACTTATCTGTATCCTTCGATTTGTCTATTTTTCGTACTTGAGCCGAAACAAAGGATTTTTTAAAACAAGATCTCAAGAAAATTTTTAAATTGCTCTAATATAGATAACTCCTAAAAAAAATTTACCTAGATGAATCACATGTAACAGGACGCTCGTAATATTTCAGCCATAGGCACAAAATAGGTTAATTCAATTGTTAACACATATGTAAACTTTCAATAGATATCTAATCAAAAACAAAATACATATGTACCCACATAGTACACATTTTATTCAAAGGACGTTCTTAATGTACCATCGTCCTTAAAACGTCCTCCTTCCATAGTCTTTGGGTCTGTGTGCTGTATAAGTGCCTTGTAAAAGTATAAGTGGCTTATAAAAGTCACAGAATATTTTTACAGACGTGCTTATATCTTAGTATGCGTCATCGCCTTAGCGAGCTTCAAGTATGAAAAAAACCGATTATCTTACTCATATCAGATGCATTTCGAAAATTCTTTTTGAAGAAGTTAATTCTATCTTACGATCTTAAAGTGAACATCACAAAACATAGTCGTGTATTATAAGGAGCTTGTTTACGCATAGTCAGTCATCAGAAAGACGTCAGAATCACGCGAGGACGCTGTGTGAATGCAATGAAAATAACATTGAATAATCGCGATCAGAAAAACTTCTCGAAGTGTGATAATCGCTATTTATTTTGAATATCATTGGTGAAAAAAGATAAAGGAAAACGATTGATGATGTATTACTGTTTTTATGAAACTACATTTTTTATCTTCTGAATTGCTCCTCGAGATGTTTAGATTTATTAAGTATGAGCTGATTTAGATTGCGCTTGTTTACGTTAGAGTATCAGTTTCAGAGATTATCAAGTTAGCAACAACCATTTTCATAATACCGAAGTTTATCAATACGTTTGCTGCTAAAAGCAGCAACTGCAGTTAACTGTTGACACGCTGTTGTGTCTTACAATGACGCATAATTAAATAAGATAAGAGGGTTAGAGGCGAGCGATCTAAATTTTTTAATTGTGCTTAAAGCTCGCTAACACGATGACGCATGCTAAAATATATCCATACATATATCTACATGCACAAAATTAAATCGCATTGGACTAGCTTAATTCAGGAATTAAAGTAAAATGGTATGTTTGTGTTATTCGTATATTAACTCTGCCATTCTACTCAAATTTACTGTACGAATATATCTTTTTTTTTTTGGAGAGGGGGGAGAAGGGATTCAATCCGAAAGAAGAAAAAATACAAAGAAAATTTTTCACATAAAAAACAATTGAATAAGTTAATATATTTGTTAACTAAATTGAGTTAAAGTTAATGGTTTATAAAATTAATTTATATACACTAAAAGTTACACGAATAAAAAACTAACTAATTAAAAGTTAATTTTGAAAAGCATAATTCTTATTAAATTAGAAATTCGCAAGTTTTTAAAGTTAGATTACTCAAAACAATTAGAATATAGATTATCAAACAAATTTAATATTTTATTTGTAAATTAAGTTTATATGAAATAACAAAGAAATATTGTTTTTTTATGTAGAAATGTATATTTTCTATTATAATGTTTTTTTTATATACATAAATTTTTAACTAAGGAAAAAGTTAATAAATTAAAATTTACGTGTTTCAAAAATAATTAATTAAATTTAAAAATTATATCATTCGAAGTTAATTAAGTTATAAGTTAAAAGTTTAGTTTTAACTAGTTTAGTTATTACTCAACTCTGCAAAAAAGAAATCTTACATTACAGACAGAGTCATAAAAAACCAGAGAAAAAAAATTTTAAATAAAATATTAATAAGAAAATAAGAATACATTTTGGATCAAATCCGCACAACAGAACAGCAGGGTTTTTATTTGCTCTGAGGGTTTCTATTTGATTTGATATTTTATTTGATTTGTAAATGGAATATACAAATTGTGAAGATGGATCGGAGTCTGCTTCCCACTTTGAACGAGTGTCATATGCGTTTATGAAAAATGCATACAGCAATGCATTACGATCCTTCAGTAGGAGACTGCGTATCGAATAGGCTTATCAGGATGCAAATATAGGCGCTGTTTGGAAAATGACAGTACGAGCCCTTCGAGAAGTCGGCCGGTTTGTGCACGTCACACGAACGGCACAAGCCACTCCTTGTCTCTTCCTCTTCGACAGTCCCTTCACGGTTGCGCGGGGTCGTCGACATGAGAAAAAAAATCTTTCATGAATATGCCTCTTTCATGCTAACGCGGACACGGAAATAAAGCAAAAAGGAGGTACCGCGCGCGAACGGGGATAGGAAGAGTCGAAGGTGTTCGTCGGCTGGAAAACAGGACCGACTTGTTCGTATAGGTATATCCTTCCTCTTCTCCGTTTCGATCCTTTACGGCCGCATCAAAACAGCATCAGCGCACAAGATTTCACGAAGCGGAGTACGCGAAAGGTATTATATCAATCAGAGTATGTAATCTGCTGATTTCCACGTAATCTACGTAATCGATGCTGTTTATATCGTTTACGCGGATTAAATACGAGAATTATTTCCACGCTTGTGAAAATCTCGTTGTATATAATCGAGATTTATATTAAATTTATACTTGCACTTGTCATCGCGCTCATGAATTATTTACTCACGTTTTGCACTTATATAAACCCACATAAGTGAGTATTTTTGTATTTACATAAACGCCGTTTGCATATTGATTACCCGAGGTTATCGGTACATTTAAAATTGAAAATTAAAACTCCGCGACAAGCAATTGCGAGCAAAGAAAATTTTATTATGTAGGACTTGTAAATTGCTTAAATAATTCTTATGTAATGAAAGGAATGACGGTAATCGCAATATTTTATTTATTATTCCATTAATAATACCGTATATAAACGCTACAATATTACTAGAATATTACTGAAAATTAAAATAATATTTTGAGAATATTATTCAATATTCTTAATATTAAAAAAAAATCGAAACACAATCGTAGCTCACAAAGCAATATGTAGGACATATTAGATGCCTATAATTATTACATTTAAAAGTTATATGATTCCGGATAATTTAAAATTGAAGTAAATAATATTCTTTACTTCTTATATATATCTAATATTCATATAATATTTATATAACATTATCAGGAATGGACATGTAACCACTTTTTATTAATATCAGATAATATTTCAGGAATATTATTTAATATTAAATAATATTGTAGCACTTATATGGTACAGGATCAAGATTAATTAACATGCAAACATTACGTTGCGCTCTATTGGGTATTTTCCAATACTTTCATACAATATTTATATAATATTATCAGGAATGAACGTATAATTACTTTTTATTAATATTAAATAACATTTCAGAAATATTATTTAATAATAAATAATATTGTAGCGCGCTTATAGGATACAAGATCAAAATTAATTAACTCGCAAACATTGTGTTGTCCTTTATCGGATATTTTCAGACATCCAAGACAACGCGGTCTTTCCGTGCCACCGCGATCGCCGAACGCGAAAACCGTATCCTAATATGGAAAACTCCGAATCGGAACCGCGCCGGTCATGCGAGACAATAGGAAATCCGCAATGGCGGTCGTTTCCTTTTTCACGCGGCCGACCTCCGCGACTCGCTTTGGTCATTCGCCCGCGACCGCCGGCGATGTCAAGGAACTTTCATGAATATGCCCGACTGGTAATGCGCACATTTCCACTACCAGCAACCACCGGCGCGGCGGCGCACCCCCGTCGCCCTCCGCCGTCAGGAACCCCCTTCACTTTTTCCGATGACTGTACGCTTCTTGGAATTACGGATCTCGCATGAGAGCGCGTGTCCTGTAGCGCACGTGTGCGTGTGTGTGGGTCTGGTCCATCGGTTGTGAGCGGCCAGTGTTTCTCATGGTTTCTCAGACGCCGAGGGACCCATGGAAGCGCCGTTCTCTCCTCTTCTCCTTTTTCCCCGACCGCGCCGCAACCAAGTAGGAAGTCGGCGATCCCTTGGCGATTTTAAACTACCGACAACAATTAAAGATTACGCGATACGATTGTAAACGTTTGATTTTGCATGTTATGCAGTAATCAGTGTCATGCACAAGTCTACTTTGTTAGTACCATTGGCGCGTAATTTCCGCGAGGAAGGAGAAAGCGTATGAGGGCCTAGAGAAAAGGAAAAAACGCGACCGAGGATCACGCACGTCCGAGTTGAAAGTCGCTTCGCGCTATCGCCACCCGTGTTCATGCACTTCCTTTGTTCTACTATCAGAGGAAAGGGGTGGACGGCGCTCGTCGCTCTCGCGGACTCTTTCAACTCTTTCTCTCTTTCAACATGGCGCGCCATCCTGCCGAGTGGTTGCTTCAGTTAAGGACTCCGCTGATAACAGCTCTTTGCCGCAGGATGGGAGTCTGGCACGTACATATTTAAACGTCTTCGCTTTACATAGTGTCAAAAATTAAAAAGAGATCTCTGTTCTTCAAAAATAATGAGAACTATGAAAGTTAATATTAAAAATTAACGAAACGAATGAGAAGAAATATTGTTTAACTCTATCAAGTCTGAATTTTTTTTTAATAGGATATGTATCGTCTAATTATTTTTAAAAGTTTGAAGGAACGCTGAATACAAAACTGAAGTCAAAACGTAAAAATTTAAAATCGCCGATTTAATATGGACCACTAAATCCGACAGAGTTAAATTATAATTCCACGAATTTTAAAAAATCTCCGAAATAGCAGAAATTAATTTTTGTAGGCAATATATATTACATTGAATTAAACGTAAAATATTAATGTTCAATATTCTATTTATTGAAATTAGTTTAATGTGCGAAAGTTGAATAAATTGCAGATTGTTACACAGACATGAGAAAAAAATTGTTTTTTTGATTAAATTTTTCAATTTGATTAAATTTCTTCAGTTCAAGTATTTATGTGTGCATTTAAGTTAAATATATAAATGTTTAAATTAAAATTCAAGTATTTGAGTTAAATACTTGTATTTGAATTAAATACATAAATACTTGAACTAAAGAAATTTAATCAAGTTGAAAAATTTAGTCAATTTAACAACCTTTTTTCTTAGCGTATGAAATTGCATTTTAAATCCACTGGATTTAATCGCGAAAAAGAACAAGATTCCAAGACTATATAAAAGGATTGAACTTAGACAGCGTTCGCGATTAAGCACTTTATTTTTAAAGCGGAGTATAATCATGAATCTATTCGAACAAAGCACTTTCAATCACGACAGTACAGATCCATTCGCTTTGACTGTTTCGAGACTCGCTTTCGAGGTAAGATCAGCTGCTTTTAAAGCTCTGTATTATTGTGTACGTATTATACATGCATGTAAATCGCTCGACTTTATTTTTGCGCTTCAAAGGACAAGTAAGCAAACTTTGCCATGGGAACGTTAAGATCACGCGCATTCCGTCTTTAAATTCTCGTAGTTTCGACATCTAATTTAATTTAATTTCTTGCAATCTTGAACACAGAGAAAAATGAACATAGCACGATTGAATGTTGTACATAATCATACCGCGTATATCATTTAAGGATGTATAGGACTCTTTCTCAAAACATTCAAAAAAATTATGAAAAGATTACAGATTGTTTTATATTGCATTTGAGAGTAGAAAAGAATTGGCGGCAATTTTCAATCTGGATAAAAAATTATTTCAATAAGAAGACAATGTGCTTTAATGAAAATTAATAATGAAATAAGAAATAATGAAAAAAATTTGAATTTTTTTATTTAAGTACTTTAAATATTCAAAATGATTTATGTAAAGTTTTATTGCGTTGCAGAGATCAGTTCTGTAAAATAAGTAAAATTTATTTATTTATTTACAGAATAATTAAATTATCATAATAAAACTTTGTATAAATCATCTTGAATACTCCAAGTACTTACATTAAAAAATAGAGATTTTTATTAATGTTATAAAAAATAATACCAAATAGAGTAAAATAAACTATAAAAATATTTTATTAAATAAAAATATAATTTTATTCATGCAACTTTCATGTATACAGTTTATTTGAAATGTTAATATTAAACACATTTCCAAATTTCATTAACTTTGCAACAACTGTATGTCCGATACATCCTTAACTTCTCATTTTTGAGGCACATCGCAAAATCATATAAATATAAACTTTCAACTTCCTGATATTCGATATGAATATGTGGCGTTGCTCGCGAACTTGGATTTCCACATCTTTCGCGGAGCCATAGGTCCTCTCGATACTTCCGACTTCACACAATACATAGATAGACACTCGAAGCCGGCCAGACCAGTTCACAGCCAGTCATTCATCTCGTTCTCACTTCGGAGTGGCTCGCTTGTTCTACAACCATCGATCCTCAACCGCTGCCAGTTAGATCTTTTCAATTTATTCCTCCTCTACGCACGGGGAGGATCGCTCGCTGTCAGAATCAACGAGCTTTCGTAGCTCGCGAGATCTCTCGAGACGCTAAAGGGACGTAACCAAAAAATATTCCAACACTTTCAATCACGGCAGCCTTTTCATGCGCAAATGTCTCGCTATAGAAATTAAAATGATTTTACATTTGAATGGATTTGCGAGTAATTCATTCAAAATTATTTTTTACATTTTAGAACTCCACAATCGCGAATAAAAAGGAATTTTATATTTTATTATAAGTTATATATAATTCACAAATCATTGATCCTTTAATCTTTCCCATGAAAACTTTTGTCTTAGATTTAAAGAAGAAATTTGTGTTTATATTTCTATAAATTAATGGCAGCTTACTTCGCATAATTATATCATTCATATTATAAAAGAAATTTATGCAAGAGCTTCACTAATGCTCGTTATAATATTTTATTAAAAAAATTTTCTCTTTATGTTAATGTGAGACAAATAAATGGCGAAATGAAAACGAGAGACAATACATCCGTAAACAATCTGTTAGAGTCAAATTCGGATAAAAGGAGATAAAATTAAGTCAATTATATGCGATCTCGAAATGTTAAACATATTCAGCATGAAGTTTCCTCAACAACGCCTTTTGTAAGGGCGGTGAAATGGCTTCCTTTAACGATGTGATTTAATTGACATCGAGATAGCGGAATAAATTGAATTTCAAATGCTTGGCTGCAAAAGCAGGAGAAAAAACAATTCGGTGATCTGTATCGTTAATGTCATTTCTTTTCTGGGTCTCTTATTTCTTCTTTATAACACAGTTAACACTCTGGTCAAACAAAAGAACTTGCATCAATACGTATACATAACATATTCGATAAAATTTGAACTTTTTTAAAACATATTTTAAGAATATATTTTTTTTATCTACTTTGTTCTAATATTTATAAAGAAATACGAAATAAATCGTGATCTAACTAACATGATTAGCTTCTGGAACTATTTCTTACGTTATCGTTGTTTACGAGTAGAATATCTGAGAAATAAATCTCACGTGTTCTAGGGGTTAACGCGAGGGCGAACTTGGGGCAGGCTTTCACATATAACTACAAATTGCGAGACACGATGAGCTCGCGAGAGAGGCGCCTTCCGAGATGAAACGCCCGGATCAAAGGTTCCCGCCTTTCTCGTGCAATCTTGACGCGCGCGTTGCCAGAGAGGAGCTTCTCCGCTGCAAGCCATTGATAAACTCCCAGCCTATCGTGCTCTCATCCCGCGGATTGCGTAAGTATTTACTAAAGTCCCTACGGGCGATTCGCCTACATGACATTGCACCGCGGTTCGGCACTCCGTGATTCGCGGCGGCTGCCGACCGGACCGTCCGAGCGCCGTACACATTTCTCCATGTGAAATTATATGATGGCAGGTTAATTAATTTTCGCGTCTCGAAAGAATCGAGCCGAGAGACCGCGTGAACTCATTTCCCGCGAGCGCGTCTCGACCCTCTTCCCACGATTATCCTCAGTACCTTTAAAATCGCGACTCGCGAAACTCGTCGCAAACGACCAATCGCTTCGTTTTAACCTCCGGAAAACTGTAGCGATTTCTTTCTCTTTTTTTTCCTTGTAAGAGAATACAATCAAGTATTACTTGAATGCATCTCTCTTCCTTATAAAGAAATTTCTGTTTCTTTATATACTTGATTTAATTATATACATCGATACACTGAGAGAAAAAAATTACTAAATTTTAATAAATATTTATTCGAATAGTACTAAAATGAAATATTTACTTACTAAGTATTTTAACTCTAGAAAAAATGTTATTTAAATTAAATTAGTGATTCTTGTACTAAATAAATATATATTTCCATTTAGTAAATATTTCATTAGTACTATTCGAATAAATATTTATTAAAATTTAATAATTTTTTTTCAAGGCAATATCGATGTATATAATTAAATAAATATATATATTTATATATAATATAAATAATTATAGTTATACATCTTTTGGATTCTAGATTCTATTTTGATACACAATACGTTACACGTGAAAAAGTAAAAATTACAAAATACAAAAGATTTTCAAATGTCATGAATACTTTAATAAAAATAACGTTCTAGTTTCTTATGTAAATTATTATGAGATAAAATAAGAGGAATGGTTCACAAAGCAGCGGAGCGAATTATCATGTTTATCGAGCTTACGAATCGAAAAATATATTGTGCGGCGTCTATAATTTCCATGTAAGATGTACAGAAAGATTGACAAGGCAGGCATAGCCTTTCATGATTTTCCGTGACAAGCGTTATCTTGTCTGCGGGAGAGGTTATCTCGGGTTATCATAAAATTAATTTGAATAACACCGACCGACATAATCGACTGATCCCCCGTTAAAGCTGACCGTTTCTATCGCGAGTTGTAATTATACGTGCACGATAAATCGCGTGTCGTCATCCCTCGGCGATTAACTAACCGCGAGAGTTCCAGGCAAACAAAGCTTCCTGCAATGGATGCAACGTGCAATCAATCCGACGTTGAAGTTGTTCCGAGAGGAATAAAAATAAATAATAGCCGGCAGCACGCAGCCGAGTTTAAGGCGAGTCAGACGTATTAAAGTATTAAAATTTCCTTCGAGAAAATCATCGCTCTTTTTCAGAAGCGCAATCGGTTACATACACGTTACAAACAAGTACATTCGAACAATGGATTTTTTACAAATTGAACAATAAGAGAAAATAAAAAATAGGAGCCTGAAAAATAGACACCCAATGAAAGAATAAACGAGCTCTGAATATAGAGAAAAAAAAATGATACTTGTGACGTAAAAATTGCACATCTACTTTACGAATAAGTTTACGAATTTTTTAATTATACAACTTAAAATTTCATAATAATATAAAATTCTAAAAATTGCGAGTGCCTCAAAAAATAAAATGTGTGTATGGAGAAGTAGTGCATACAATGTTAATATGCGATGCATAGCGGTGCATTCGGCGTGCAATCCTCGCGCCAGCCTTTCTTGACATTCGAGCAGGCAAAGAAAGATGATTGTACGTAGAGGATTATCCTGCGCGCATGATGAAAAAGAGAAGCAACGATTGTATAAGCGAAGTCGAACTCCAGCTTGACCCCTCGAGGTTGCTCGATAACTTCTCAACTCCGCAAAAAAATTAACGGCCGTGTTATCGTGCAACCCGCCTACGTCAATCCGTTATCTTCGCTGCGGATGTGTGGCAGTTAGGAACCGCCATAGTGGCGTTAAATCGTCTGCAACAAAAATCTAATTCTTCTACACCTCCACGTTGACGATACCACTATCGTCTCCTCATCGAGGAAACGATGCGGCTCGTACTTCTTGTAAACTATAATACTCTTCGCTCTGTTGTAGAACAATAAATCTCTTACGACAGATTAATTGTAAATTTACGGTAGATTAATAGGGCCTGCTTCTTTTGCATGAATAAATGCAACCTTAATAGTTATTTTTTGAAGATAAATTTTTTTAAAATAATTTAGGACACTTTATGTACTTTAAATAATTTAATTTGAATACAGTTTAAAAATTATTTATTTACTTCTCATATGCAGAGAAGTCTTACAATACGAACGTTTCGACTCCGATTCGAGTCATCCTCAGCTAACAAACAATAACATTACATAATAATCTCGCGCGCGGTCTTCTCTCCGGCTGAGCAATCCACCAGTCTCAAGACCAAGGACAATAATTCGCTGGTTGACTGTCCAGTGACCATTCCCCCTTTTTTTTTGGAGGATTAATTTGCTTCACTGTGTTGAAATTAAATACAAGGTGCAACAAATTTCGATTTCATCGTTCTTAACACATGCTGAATTACTCATTCAAAGAGGCCTACACGTTGTCAAACTCGCCAATCACATTGAATTAAACAGAACTTGCAACTTTTTCATATATCGCTCTTGAATAATCATGATTTCGTATTGTGACTTGTCAGTTCGGAGGAACGAACTGTACTGAGCTCTCAAATACATGTACGCCTAAGCCTCCAACGAGCAAAATATAATTGTGCCTCTTGTAACTTATCCGGTCAAACAACAAAAACAAACTAATGATACATCGATCGAATCTGCTCAAGAGTCATTAACCTCGGTCTTTAATCTTATTCAGTAGCGTTAAATATCCATTATGTTATTTTGATTGAATTTAATTTGAATCAGTATTGTATAAAAACAAATTATAGCTAATTTTATATAACATTATTTTACAAAATATTTCAAGTCTTTAATGATATGTGGCAATAATTAAATATAAAATATATATTTCTTATATAGCAATTGTTTTAATTTAATATTTTTATTATGTACTTAGATATTTATACATATCGTGAAAGGAATACTTGTAAGTTCCTTTTTTTAAAATGATATTTCCATATGATGTCAGCAGTTGAAATTCGCATCTTATGTTTACATCTTTTTATTTCGATGATATAAAAGCTATGACATTTATATTGTTCTTAATAGCTTATGATTCATCAAATAATCGAAGAGACGATTTATACGTAAAATACAGAACGGAATACAATTTAATAAACGAGTTATGCGCGCGGACACTAAGTCACAACAGCGTCGCAACAAGTAAGATCTGCGCCTTATGAGTCGGACTGTACGTAAATTTGTATCAATTGCCGGTACAGCTGCTTCAATTTATTGTGGGATTAGAAACAATGAGTGGGGTCAAATGGTCCCTTCTTGTCATAATGTACCAACCCTCGTTGGCGTCAGCCACGTGACGTCACTTCGCCTTCGAAATTATCAGTCGTCCATTTAATATTTTTTTATGCAATGCAATTTAGAAACTTAAGTAGATATGTTTACCACACACAAAAACACAACTCATATACAAACTATTAGATGAGTCATAAATTTTTCAAAAAAACACAAGTACTTTACTTTCTTAAAAAGTTTCTTTAAAAGAAACATAATAACCTTGGTTTTTGTTCAAACAGGACAATGGTAGGAAAAGGTATTTAAGAGAATTTTCTCCAAACATCAAGAGATATTCGATGAAAATAAATGGATCGTAGCAAAAGAAAAAATGGCATACTCTGAGAAAAAAAGATTTGTTAAAAAATTAAAATGTTTAGTCCGATACGATCAGTTGATTGTTTAGTTAAACATTGTGATTCAACAATTATTTAATTGCACAAATAAAGGTGCAGTTTATTTATGTTAACCATTAAAATTTTTTATGACCAAGAATTAATTAAATCAATTCAATATTTAGTTGCACGAATGAACTAAACATTTTAGTTTTTCAACCAATTTTTTTCTCAGTGTACAGCAAAGAGATTTATTAAATTTTGGGATTTTATGTGTACATTTAATCTTTCTTAATGCGAAATTTAAGAGTTTACTATAATAGGTTATTTTGTATTTTCAAAAATATCACCATCAACATGCTCAGCCAGTCTTTCAAGGTCAGTTTGCTTGGAGAACATTGTAACCCTTTTAAAAAGCTTGTGAAAACGAATGATAGACGCTTGACAGATTTATGTGAATGGCCAAACCCTTTCCATTTGAAATTTTTTAGAGAAGTCGGTTGCAGGTAGCGGGACGTACGGACGCGCATTGTTGTGAGTCCGTAAGATAATTCTGGAGATTAAGAGGCCGCGTCCTCTGCATGACTCTTTCTTTGTAAATAATATCGCACGGTTGAAAGAACGGGTTTCAGTCGCATCGATCTTTCTTGAGATTAGCAGTTGTACAATGATAATTTTAAGAAATAATTAGCATAGCAATGCTACGTTCAGAAAGAGAGGAAAAAAACAAAGCCCGTTCTGTTATACAATATTATCCGCTGTCGTAACAGCATCGCGTAGAAAATTACGAGACTATTGAGAAAGCAATAAGAAGAGACAATATATTGCATCGACGACAAGATTGATCGCATCACACCAGTTGAAAAACGAAGCGAATCTTAAAATAAAACGCGCTTCCAACGTAATTGTTTTCCGTGTCGAAGACAGGATAGGAGTGCCTGTCGGTGGCAAAAAATTCCTTAAGGATGCATTACATATGCGAGAGACGGTGCAGTCGAACGTCTCGTGTCGCCTCTTCATCGCCTCGCCGCGCTGTTTCTTTCCACTGCACTCCTCTCCCTCGTTTCCTTCTTTTTTTTTTTATTATTATTATCATTTCTTGTTTCTTCGCCCCGGGTTGACATCGCCGTCACGTAGCAGACTTCCTATGAACCGCGCGCTTTCCTGAATACCTAACTCTCGGTCCCGCCGCGAGGCGATCCCTCTCACGGAATCCGGAATATATCTCGAGTTTTCTATAAAACAGGATTATACGCGTATGTGTAACATGCTTTTCTACATAATACTTTCACGGCGAGTTGTTACAAAGGGTCCGGTCGCGTTAGCAAAACGAGCGTCACGTACAATTTGAACTCTTTTTTTTTTTCTACTCTAACGAATGTGTGTCGCGCGACGTGCCCGTTTTCACTGACAAAAAAAAAATAGATGGCAAAAGTTGGAAAAGCGTTTTGGATCTGATAAAATCCGATGAAACATGACGTACAGGGGAAAGACAATGTAATGTAAGCACTTAGAAAATACACCACTTTTTTTTATTAATAAAAGATAAATCTACCATTTGTCTATCATACAGATTTTATCCTTGTTTGGAATAAGGTCATGTAATGCTTAAATAATCATCAATGAAATGTTGTACTATTGTTTTAACAGAACGTTTTTCAGTTGATTATATAAATGATGTTGAATGAAGAAATTTGCTTCTCACACAATTTTCCAAAATTGCTGTTCTTCAAAATTTCTACACTTTTTCCCAGCCAACATATCTATCTGGCTTAAGGATGCATAGGACATTTCTCAAAACATTAAAAAAAAATATGAAAAAATTAGAAATTGTTTTATATTGCATTTGAAAGTGGTAGAAAAAACTTAACGGCTATTTTCTCTCTGGATAAAAAGTTATTTCAATAAGAAGTAGATATGTGCTCTAATCATGTGCTGAAAATATAATTAATCATGAAATAAGAAATAATGAAAATATCTGAACTTTTTTATTTAAAAATTAGAGAGATATTCGACCGTTAATGTAAAACATACAAATTGAACAAGAAAGCCTTTTACGGTCATAGCTAGATCTAAGTGCTTTATATTTACTTGTGTGATTTTATAGACCCATTTCCAATTCACCCGACTGCGCGCCGAATTGTTTTTCCGGTCATAACACAGCTTTAAGACGAATAAGAATAAGCAATATCACATTAATTAAATTGAAATCAATTTAATAGCGATTGATGCTGACTTGCATCTACATATTAAACCCATTCCCCCCTGAAAAAACTGTAAAGAATTTATTAAATATAAAGCACTTAGATCTAGCTATGACCGTAAAAGGCTTTCTTGTTCAATTTGTATTTTTTATTTAAGTATTTTAAATATTCAAGATGGTTTAAGTAAAGTTTCATTGAGATGTAGAGATCAGTTCTGTAAAATAAACAAAATTTATTTATTTATTTGTACATTTGTGTTTTCAAAATCACAGACAATCACAATAAAACTTTGTATAAATCATCTTGAATATTTAAAACACAAAAAAATATTAACACATTTCTAAATTTCATTTACTTTGCAGAGACCGTATGTTCGATACATTCTTAAATATCATCGACTCATTGTGAGTAACTTTAAAGGGCAATGTAAAAAAAATATTTTCTTCTCCAATATCTCTTAACAGGTATTCTACTAAGAGAATGATATTAACATTGCATTAGTGACTATTTAAATATTGTACACGACCTTGTTCCAAACATAAATGAAATAAATCAGATGAAATTTGTATTAAAGACCAAATTATACGTCAATCTCTTATTGATGAAATAAGTAGTACGTTTCCCAGGTGTTCACATTATTTTGTCTAGCCGCTGTATAATGAGGTAGTCCAACAGATGCGAGCGAGTCGATGTACATAAGCATGGAACGAGTCGGTACTTGCAAACGATCTGTTTATCGCGTCTACTAATTCCTCTACAAATTTACATCCTCGTCTACCCGTGCCGGGCCGTAAATCCGCTTGGCGCGCGTATTTTCTCGTAAAAGATTGCACTCACATTTTCGCGGACGACAGGCGATACGTTCGTGCACGTTATTATCCCCGCGATCGGAAACAAGACCATCGCGACTTTCATTACCTTCGACAGTAATTACATTTTGTACCATCTGCGCCTCTATAATTCTCAGCTAATGTCTCACGATCATATATATTATTTTCACTGCGAAAAAATCTTTATAAATTAACTAGCCTATCTTCCAAATAATTGAAAACGAGGAATATACTGTTAAATATTAAAGGATTAAATTTAAACCAGTTCCTCGAATTAAACAACATTTTATTATTTTTAACTTTCATACACGTCGAAATTTATTATTTTAATACATAACATGTGATTAGAAAAGCAATTACATCTAATCAATCGATTTTTACGATTGAATTGCTTAGTTTCAAAGTAAGAAATGTTCATATTAACGTATGCCTCTAGGAAATATTAAATTTGAATCTTTAATCCTTTCAATCCCGAATTAATTATATTAAAAAAATTTTTTTTTCTTTATTATTGTTCTTCATAGTGTAGAGATGGTATCTGATTTTTTTTCATAATTTTCCTATTAACAGTTTTGAGGAAATCAAAATGTTGTTGAAATATCGATTAGTTTGACGTCTGGATGTATCCAAAGATTGTTGCTTCAGGGCAACGACGGATGCGAAAGGATTAATAACTTTCACAAATTAAATTGTTTAATTCCATTCTTTTAGTTAAATTAACAACAAATTGGGTAGGAATAGTGGCGGTGTAAGAATGATTTAACCCTTAAACACACCGATTTTGTAAAATACGGAAACACATTTGCGGGTCTGAG